>JAODUP010000092.1:257500-285000 GCA_025642065.1 Paralvinella palmiformis | reverse complement strand
GGCGCTGTACAGGATCACTCTCACATTACCTTGCTCCATCATTATCTCTACTCTAAGATATAACATAACACTATATGTTGGAATGAGTTATTGTCCTAATTAGTGGGTATATATTTTTATTGTTATTTCTGTTAAAACATACCACGTTGCATCCTTGTACAGATCTAACATCTTTGGTGCAACCCCAAACAGTATCTACCATGTACTCGCTTCATTTAATGTATATTTAGGTAATGCCATTCTAGATTCAGTTTGAAATAAACAAATTGATTGATTGATTATTTGATTCCAAAAGCCGTGACATAACCCGGTTTTGACGTAAGCCGCATATAATGCCTTTCGATATCAACTTTTAGTTGCATTTAAATTTGTTGTCTTTAAAAAAATAGAATTTACTCTAAAAAGCTCCCGTAAAGGCGAATTTGACACAGTACGAAATGACGTAAATCGAGATATTCCTACGCACACATGCACACACGGTTTCTATCACTTCTGATACCCATGATGATTGGTGTTTTGCGGCCACTTTTGTGCTCATGCAAGGCTAAATGGGCCGAGCGACCTCCAAAAGTGATGAAGTGAAGGCAAAGATGAAACATCCTTCAGATATGCCCACGCCGAGATTCGAACTCAGGTGGTAGTGATCTGTGATCCAACACGCTACCGTTAGACCACGGAGGCGCCCTTCTGATACCTATGAGTTCTGTGTGGGACCCTGCATCTGCGGGGTGGGGTGGACGTTGAGCGTGATATTGGTGTAATGGGAATTAAAGCGATGGCCTGTATACGCATTTTAACTGGAAATGTAACCTAGCTAAGACATGTATACTCTAGCCGCTGTAAACATTAGATGATAAATATTTGATTTTAACATAGCATTTAAAATTTAGTTTATATATATATATATAGCTGGTTATAGGTCAATGCGTGTTACTTCCACATTTAGTTCATTATGTTTACATTAAGAACAACATTAGTAGTCATTATTTTGTATGGCTATTAATCCTGTAAGAAAAAGGTTCCAATGATCTATAAAAACATGGCTTGTGTTACACTATTCTAAAACTAAAAATTGTGCACAGAAAGATACTATTTTAGGAAGTGCATAATTATACATATTATGCCCTTCAGGCCGATAAATAAATAGTAAAACCATAGTATTTAAACCTAAGTTTATGAAGCTATAACAAAACCAAAAAAACAATAACAATTTTTTCCATTAAATATTCTAACAAAACGGTCACCACGACGACTGACAACAAATATTATTTAAGTTAGTATTAAAATTATATATATATATATATATATATATATATATATATATATATATATATATAATATCAATTCATTTCACATCTATGTTAACTAATAATATAGAAGGATACAAATAAACAGAAATATTAGTACAATCAACTGAATAGGTAAAATATAAATTAGTTAGTATCAAGTCATTTAATTTTGACATGTCCATTTGCTAAGATGTGTCCACGTTCAAATTCGGTGAGTCACGAGTGCATTTTGTCTATACCATCCATATTGGTACGCATGCGCATCCTAGTTACGACCTGTTTCGTTGTTGTCGGCGAGCGAATTAAATAGTATTTTATTAGTTTTTTGCTCGTGTTGTGCAGTATTTTTGATGGCAGGTGAATCTAGTGAAAGTGAGAAGTCACCCGTTGGAATACCAGCGGCAGAGTTCGTGGTACGGGAACATTGTTGTTGTAGTATTTAGTATGTCGGTGCATGGTGACGGTCGTGGTGTCTGAAGATCTAGACTCACTTACTGACTTAGTGAGTTAGTCAGCTAATGTAATGTTGAGGAATTAGACTATTCGCCCTCGATTTTATACGCCTTACAGTTAATTTCTCCCCGTTTTAAATTCGCCTTCGGGAACAATCGCCCTCGATTTTATTCGCTCGTCAGTTAAAATACAATTTATTACCAAAAAATACTGAAATAGTTAAAATACAATTTATTACCAAACAGAGTAGACATTGGTATTTTCGGACACTGCCAGAATTCGGACACTTCGTTACAAATTCGTTTGATGCACACACAAATCTATGACGTATTCATATAAAGTAATGACGTTCAACGCACATGTGACGTGACTCTCCTCTTGCCGCGAAAATTTAAAATTGTCTCGTGTAACACTCCGTTAAGCTATAAAATGATTTCAATTACTCCTCCATTGTTCAGCATAAGAGTCGTGTCTTGCTCTTGGGTTTTTGGCCAAAACATATTGACTGAGGTACAATTTATTCAAATGCTGCCATTTTGAATATAATCTCAATCGTGATATGATTCGTTGAGGGTGTCCGAATACTGCAATGCGAATTAAACGTACCTTTCAGTTTTCGGACACCACACTAAATTAAAATATCAGCTTTACAATGAATACAATCAAATTGAATACAGTTCAATGACATTATATAATTAAGAATGAAATGCACATTTATCAAATGCTTGAAGTTGGATAAATGTTTAGAAATAGATTCTACTTTTCAAAAACATAAAATTTGTGGTTAATTATATGTTAAAATACAATTTATCACCAATTAAAAAAATAGACAGCAGTAAAATATATCTACCAGAATACAGTGGAAGTTTAAATTCGTGTGCATGGTTTGTAGATCTTGCTGACCTTGTGGAGAATTAAGCTCTTTTCCATCCAATTATTTATCCATAATCTTCTCATGATGGAAAGATCTTTGTTGATTTTTATATTTATGCATTCCACCCACTTCAATTTTTCATACGCAAGCAACTGTACTTGCCAGACATGGGGTTAATTCCATTTGGTCAATTCCACCCCAAATTTATCTCGTTTTTTCCAACTTCATGCCTAATATTTTTTACCATTAGTAGATACTCTGTATACCTACTTGGAATACACACTCCGAGTGGTTTATATTCCAGTAGGATTGTCATGGAAGAAATATTTCTGAATTAAATGTTAATTAATTTAATTTAATTTTGCCTGTTCTAAACATTAAACGGGGATAAATGCCTAAATAGCAATATCTCTATATAGATTACAGGCATGCTATGTGGTGGTGTTACTGTGTTGTGGGTGGAGCTAAAGGTATCCAGACCAGTTTAATTGGCTAAATGCACATGTGCGGTGCCACAGTTAATGTGCATATTTGATATATATATATATATATATATAATATAAGGAAACAAAGTTCTGAATCAATAAGTGAGCTCCGGTGGCCTAGCGGTTAAGCACCTGGCACTTGGTGCCAATGGTCACAGGTTCGAACCCCGTAAGAGGTCGAAACTTTTCCAGGGATTAATTTCTCGGCTCACTATATTGTGGGTGGCTGACCACGTTAAATGGTGCTGCCGTCTCCACTGAATTATTTAAAATAAAGGGGGACGTAAAACACTCTGGCAGTGACCACCCTCAGGGTATTTCGGCTCCATCTTTCCATACTGCTCCCCTGTGAGTGGTGGGGGAGCAGGTTCCTCAACCACTCCAACATAGAGGCTGTGCTGATTAAGCGACAGCCTGGGGATTCTCCCCGAACAACCAAAAACCAAAGCTCTGGGTCATTATGGTTCCAGTATATTGGTAATACCACATGTAAGTGTTAACATTGTAAAAATGGTATATTAATTTTTGGATTAAATTTTTTGGTTGGAAACTTCAAATTCAAAATTTCTCAATTCCAATTCAAAATTTCTCAATTCCAGTTCATTTTAAAAAAAATCAATTCCAATTGAATTGACCCCATATCTGGTACTTGCACATACACTAAGCTTGCCCTTTGATGGAGCAAGTTAACTAGCTGGTAGAATAGCAGGTTGTGTCTGTGGAATTTTGAGTTCAATCATCGGTGCGAGCCTTCAGTCATTATTTGTAAATGTTGTTCTAATGCAACATTAACAATGTGAGCTGACCAGGCCACATGGCATTTCAAATGGACAAATATATATATATATATATATATATATACAGCCTTTTCAATGGCAGCCGACATCTGATACTATACCTCTTCTATTTTATAGTCCTTCCTTCATTACCTATTTTATGGGGAGAAAATCGGTTGGCTACTTTGGTTTTGGTGAAAAAGTGGCCTAGCATGCAGCAAATACTCCATTTTTCCAGGGGAGAGCCCCTAACCCCTCCTTCCAGTGGAGAAGGGCCACTGCTGTGTTAGTGTGACTACCACTACCCCAGAGCCAGCCCTTTACAACCCCCCCCCCCCTCCACTCATCCACACCTCCCTCCTTCAATGTCATCGCTGTGTTTTTACAAGCCACCACAATTGAGCTGCTGTCTACTTTTTGTAAGGGGTCATCTACTCTATTCCCTACTGAAAAGGATGATATGTATATATATATATATATATATATATTTATGTATAATTTTATTATATAACACAACCAGAGCAAATAGTCCCTTTTATTAAGGGCGAATAACAATAAAAAGCGAATATTCTTTCTATACCATAGGTGACTAGTCTATAAGTGAGTATAACCCATCTGTAGACTGACACTGTGATTTTAGGCTCAGTTAATCATGATTCTATTGTCAATTTGTAATTTTGTTGACCTGGTAATTATGTCAATCATGATAATCATGGTAATTAATCAAATATTATATGGTCTGTTATAGACAGTTTTTTTAATAATATAATAATAATATCAGGTAATCAGTAATTTCATCAGCCCGATCAGTGCCGTGTTTTAGGGTTTAGATCTCTCCTCGTCTTAGGCTACTGGTTACTTGAAATTTTGCTAGTCTTATTTTGTTTCCCAGCCTCTTAAATTTTAGCAGTGGCTAAGTCATGGTGCTGTATGATATGGCATTGTATCTGAATTTTCTGTTTACTACAGATAATAAGTGCTTGCGTTTTCATGTGCTATCCCTGTTTCATTATCATAGATCGTGAAACGAAAGAAAACCAATCAGTCAATCAATACGTCATGTTTTGGAATTATTATAGTCATTAGGCCATTGTTTTTTTAATACTTGTTTTACAAACCTGCCAACCACAGCTGAAACTTGCCGCTGGGAAATAAAATTGACTTTTATTCTTTTTATTATTATTTTCCTGCTGACCCACCTGCGGCTAACCTTGTTTTTGTTTTCTTCAAATAAATCTTCAAATAAAAAGATTTGAGAGTTTAGCACTCAGTTTTTCCCCAATAGCTACTAACCTAAAATATACTTTTAGAGGAGAAGTGGGGAGGTTCTACCACCTTACACTTCTATGGTTTGATCTTACTACATGCAATCCACAAGAAGTAGGCCAATTTTTCTAACAGTCCCTCAATGGCTAATGTTCCTAATAAGGCATTAATCATGTGATTTGTAACCCAATTCAATATCGTAAAGATTATTTATATAATTATAAGCAAAGTGGCAGGAGTGGAAGTTTGACCGCAGTGTGGGGCTTGTCTTGTTGAAAATTAGAAACCCCTGGCTGTCACCTATTGGGCACAGCCAAACACATACAGTGTGGAATGGATCGGCCACAAATATATATACATAGTGTAGACTTTGAAATGTTGAAACCTATCAACAAAAGTTCGAATTTTGGTATGACCACTTTCAGTTGCTAATTGTTTTTGGTGGTGTATTGTTGCAAATTGCTTCCAAGTAAACACGAAACGATTATTCAGTGATATATTATGTTCCAACTTAAAACTATTAAGTGTGATAAATAACGAATGGGGTTTTAATGTCGAGGACAATTCTCACCGCCTGGTCGACCCTCCACACTTCTCTTATATCTTTTTGAAACAACAACAAATCAAAATACTACCTATAACTAGGTATTAGCACAATGGTTTTGCTTATGGCATACACAATAAAAGCTTTCTTCAGGAGTCACTCAACAAGTCTCCCATTTTGTCTTCCTTGACCCACGCACTAAACTGCCTGGTGGAGTGGAGCAATGTTATGGGGCATCCCCCTCCGCCTGCCGTATCCATATGTTTCGGACACCCCTCTCACCTTCTAAGATATTTTTCTTGGGAAAGCCTGCCTGGATACTGGAATCAGAAGGTTGAATCCAGAAATTTACGACCCGGAGTCATTAACTTCTGGATTCAAGTCCAATTCATACCAATCGCTACATGGAACAATCGGTTTTGAGGTGATAAGGGAAGCCCACTGTTGTTTAAATATAAAATAATGCACAAAATAGTAAATAAAGACAGTACTAATTCATACACAGAGGATCAAAGAATAAAAATAAGTTTGACCAAAAACTGCATATAATTCCTTCAGCAAAGTATGAATACAGTTAATATGATAAATGGAATCCCATCTTTATGTCATAATATTAACATAAAATGGAAATAAGCACGGTTTTAAAACAAATAGACATGAAACGGACAGAGAATTTGTTGGGAGGTCTATTTCACTCAGGTATTTGGATATTTACATAAAATGTTACAATTAAAGTGCAATCCTAGCCCAGACATCCAATGGTGAATACGTAATACCGCTGTCTGGGCAATTTGTTTTATTGCTGTGAGAGATTTTATAAAAACAAATTCTGGCAAAAGATTGAGTAATATTTAAGTGTGGTGACAATTTACCTGACTGGCATAGATCTAGATTATAAGATAATACAAAATTTAGACGTGATATGTTTAAAAGTAGTGAGAAAGCATTTGACTGGGCACGTGTGTATATTATTTCTGCATTGTTCACAAACATATCCTAAGAATATATGAAAAATTCATATCCAGTGCTAAAGATCTCAATGTGAGAAAAGGTAAAAATATCAAAAAGGAAAGAAATGGATTTGTGTTAGACATATGTGGTATAAACTAGATTAGCATATTAAAAATACTACATTGTGTGTTTGTGTGTGTGTGTGAGTTCTAACCTACTCTGCCCTAACTGTTAGTGCAGTTGGGCATAGATCTCTCTAATACATGTGTTCAAATACCAGCCTAATATGTCTGAACTCTGAAGAGTTTTTCATCTTTCACTCCCGTCTCATTACCTTTGGAGGTTGTTTACACTATTTACCCTAATATGTACACAACAGTAATTCACTTGCCAATGATACCAAATCAAAATTTTATCAGTAGGTGCCAATTTATGATCTGTGATGAAAGGCTAATGGGTATACTTCATTTTATATATATATATATATATATATATATATATATATATTATAAATATATAGATTCTCTCTATATTATTTCTTCAGGAAGATGTAGATGAATTCATGAAGAGAACCGAGAACAATGAATCAGCAGAGACTGTGTTAAGACGCTTAGAAGAGCAGCATAGCAAATACAAGTTTATGGAGTATAATCTTAACACAAAAAAGTCGAGGTTAGTTAAACGTCTTAGTGGTGGTACAGGTGGTGACTGTTAACGGTGCTGTGATGCACAACTTGTCCGTAACACGTTTGTTTCTGGAACTAAGATCGACACTTTCCCAGGTAACATGGTTGATTTCGAGACAACTCTTACTGGTGACATCTTGTAAGCTGAAACGATATACTTTCAAGTTAATAAAGTCAATCGATATCCCTGCTAAAGATGTGTGCCATCCTTTTATTTACCAAATTTATTTTATAAATGGGTCATTCACAACAAGAGTCCAGTGGATTTAGCTTATCTTTTTGTTACATGTTTAATATTGTCAGTTGTATTGTCTTTTGTAGGTCTGTTGATGACTCGCGCATAAATACTTCCATATGGCTTAGAAATTTGTAAAGTATTCCTGTTTCTAGCCAGTTGCTCATTTCCCTATAATTAAACAGGCTATATGTGATCATTCTTGCTACTTTTCAATGTTACATCTAGAATTTAACTTTCAGAATCAGCTTTGGTTGGAAGGTGAGAGTAGTAAATTTTCATGATGTAGTATTAATACTAATAGTACACAGAAGAGTCAGGGCTTTCTATTCGGTAATCTTATAACTTAGGTGGAAAAGCCAATCGTCTGCTTCGTTATTAGTGCCCACGTGTTACACGATCACCGATTAAGATTGTGTCAGCTGTGTTGTATTAAATATCCAAACTTTATGACACGTATAAGAATAGGGCATGCCATGATAAAAATGTCATGCAACACAGTTTATTTCAAGTTGGGTCATATTCTAGACATCATTTCAATGTATTTGTAATGATAATAACCAGGGTAAGGTTTCTACAACATTGTTCAGTGTGAGCACAAACATACAGTGTAGGCATAAGTATTATTTAAGTCTATTGAGAAGAATTTTATCATGTTGAGATATTTTTCAAAGCATTATCTATTATCAGACAGATCATCCTCGTTGTTATACTAATATCTAATTGGTGTTAACAGTAGACATGCTCATCTATGCTATAAGTTAATTTGCTGATAATGCCTTGAATTTTTTCTTCTTGTACTTCAGATTAAAGTCTCAGATACCTGACATTCGGACAACATTAGACATTGTAAAACACATGCAATCAAAAAAGGTTTGTACCTGATGAACAGACGGTGGTGTCATAAGAATTTCGTCAAGAAATACATTCCTGTTGTGCCAATGAACAATCATTCATTGTTTGCAATCAATTGAAAAATAATACCAGATATCACTTTGTATTAACCGCAGTCAGACAAATCGGGAATCTTTAAACTCCCACAGAGCCAAATTGTGATTGTTTTATGACATCATTGGCATTGTATTCGGAGCTATATTCTGTCAATACAAAGTTAATCTGTTAAAGTTTAGGATTAGGGTGAAAAGATTTGTATATTAAATAATGGGCTGCGTACATCCTAGTTATCTGAAGTATGTTATGCTAAACAGAATAAGATGAACATACCTAAAATAGGTTAACAGATTGTTTGTTTCTGTTGAAATGGGGATTAATGACTTGGTGTTTATGAAGTGTTACAATTGGAATTGATAGATTGTGGATTAAAATTGTTAAAATCTGCTAAATTATTCAGCCATGTCAGTAGGGAATAGATTAGACGACCCTTTACAAAAAGTAGGCAGCAGCTCACCTGTAGTGGCCTGTAAAAGCATGGCAACACCATTGTCGTGGCGTTGCTGGGGGGAGGTATGGATGCAAGGAGGGGGGAAGTAAAGGACTGGCAGTGGGGTAGTTGTAGTCACACTAACACAATAGTGGTCCTTCTCCATTGGAAGGGTGGACTAGGGGCTCTCCCCTGAAAAAGTTGGGAAAGATGAAGTATTTGGTGCATTCTAGGCCACCTTTTTTCACCACAAACCAAAGTAGCCGACAGATTTACTGTCAAAAAATATGCGACAAGGGACTGTAAAATAGACGACGTATAGCGTCGGATGTCGGCTGATATTGAAAACGCTGTTATTTTGACATAATTTTGTAATTAGTCATCTGTTTCTGTTCATTTCTATTAGTTGAAATTATTGATAGATGGACTCTGAACTGTTGTCATCATGATAATGTTTTAGACCGAATTTGTCACACTTTTTACTGGCTCTCTTAATGGAGAACTTAATGAATTAAGTTATTAGCAAGTGTTAGACATTCGGATCCTGGTTTATCATGTTAAATCCAACTGGTACAAAGTTACACAGAGCTATATGCTAATCGTCAAATTATGTGACATTATTAAGAATATTTTGTCTGTTTTGTCAGACAATTTGTTTTAGCTCTGTTTAGACGTTTCTGAAACGTAATATGGTCACATTTCATAATAGAATTCCGACACAGTGTTTTGGGGGCTGCTGCTTTACCAATCTGCAGAACATTTAATAATATCCACCACGATAAGTTCAGCCGCAAGCTGATTGGTCATCTTACAGAAACAGCTGTTTAATATTAATATAATACAATAATATTTGTAACTTTATCTCATGCAGACATTACAAGTCATTGTTAAAAACAACCTGGTTTTGCACTTTCTTCCATCCGGTGGAAGAACCTCATTCTTCTAAAATGGTCAGCAAACCATCTCACAGATGAGACTGACAATCGTTATTTAGATCTTCAGGCTTTTTTTGAAAGTGTGTGAAGGTGGATAAGGATTACATTAGTCATCAAAATTTGCACATTTTATCATGTATTAAGATATTAATTGGATGGCATTTCAAAGAAAGGATTACTATTTTTAGATATAATTTTTACGTAATTTATCAAATATATAATATTTCTTGTTTTTAGGAAAGTGCCAATACTGGTTTTGTATACATGTGTGTGTGTGTGTGTGTGAGGGGGGGGGTGAAAGAGAAAGAAAAATGTAAACATATATGCAAACAAATTATTACTACCTGTATTTAGGATTCCCAGGATCCAATGCAGACACATTTCCAAATGTCAGATAATCTCTTTGTGGCAGCGACAGTACCACCTACGGACAAAGTGTGTCTATGGCTTGGTGTAAGTATTTAGTACATCCCTCGTTAAATGAATTTTATTTATCTATAAGTAATAGCTTAGATAACCTAAATATCATAATAATAATAATAATAACAACAATGTGCTAAACCTCTAGGCTAATGTGATGTTGGAGTATAATCTGGACGATGCTGAGGCTTTACTAAAGAAGAACCAAGAAGTGGCAATTAAAAGTCTGGATCAGGTGGAAGAAGATCTCGGTTTCATCAGAGACCAAACAACTACAATAGAAGTTAGTATCCTTTTCAATCGTCAGCATCGGTAGTGGTGATGGAAAACTGCTGATGTGTCGAACTGGGTACTTGAAAATGTTTACCGTAATCCATTGGATCCTATTGTTTTATATATATATATATATATATATATATATATGACAGAACTGATTAGTGAGTAAAGGAAGGGGGTTGGTGGGAGGGATGGAAATTCCCTACTGCCATTAAAATTTGTATCTCAGCTCATGGAAGTCTGCATATGAAAGATCAAAGAACAACATTGAAGACAATCAATTCCGTTTGGTCAATTCCACATCAGATTTATCAATTCCACAAAGGGTACGAATTCGGAGACCTATTCTGTGTACCAAGTAGGATTGTCATGGAACAAATATTTCTAAATTAAATGGTAAATTAATTTGTGGATAAATGTTTTTGGTGGAAACCAATTCCAGATTGAAAATGCATTTTCTGTCCCTGTTTTGCCTGGTTTTCACCATTTTGTACATAGACCAACCTGTTGGTGTTTTTATAAATGACCGAAAATAGTATACTTACAGGCAACATCTTCGTATATAGTAGCTTTTTGCCTTGATGAAACCTGGGCATGACTAAAATTTACCATTTCATAGCATGATATACTGATTAAAGACATGTTAACATGTACAAATTCACAGCCTGAGTAAAAAAGTAAAATTCTGTAATCCTTCCCGGATGGTATTGAAGTGGCTTCTGTTAGACATTTATAATTTAAAGCAATCAGTCATATTTCATTAATATCTAACATAGATCAATAATTTGTGAAGCCTCTTTTTCTTGGCTTATATTTTAACCCAGATCAATAAAATGGTAAATCTTTGATTAATTATGACTTCCCTTGGTTACTGGTAAGCGGTAAACAGTTTCAACAGGTCGGAACTGCCATATTCACATGGTTTGGAATATCTTCTGAGACTACTGTAAAGAAAAATGTATGGGGAGTATAATGTCTTAAATGATATCATAGTTAAGTTAAAGGATTAATATCCATATGGGTTCATTTTACCAATTCAGATATTATATTTATGATGATTTAGCAATTTCATCTGCCACCAGACTTGGTGCTAAAAAATTGGCATTGTTTTCATTCACATTAATCAGCTAAATATGTATTGGCAGTACTCCTGTTTCTCTTCTTCTTAGATTTCAATATTCAGTCAAGTCCATTTTCAAACATGGCAGGTGAAAAGAATGTTTTTATTACAAATTTGATTTATTCAAATAGAACCAACTTTAATATTTGTCTCACTGACAAATCATAACCACTAAAACCTGATAATTTCATTCAGAGCATTGAATATCTATTTAACATCGAGCGTTTCACATGGAAATCCCAGCTTGTGACTCTTCATGGTAAATTGCACTTCACGTCATTGTCTTGGTTCAGAAAAGGGGGTATTAATTGTACATGATGATTTGATTTGGTGTGATTTTCACTGGGCTAGTAAGTTTTCTGTTTGACTAAGGTGATGACGTTGAATGATGTTTTACGGCCACTTTTATGCACAAGGTAGGCTAAATGGGCCGAAGGATCTCCAAAGGTAATGAAGCGAAGTCAAAGATGAAACACCCTTCAGATATGCCCACGCTGAGATTCAAACTAAGGTGGTAGTGATCTGTGGTCCATTGCACTACCAAAGTGACTAAGTAAATATATTTGTTGGACTAGTAAGAAATTCGTTGGGCTAGTGGATCTTAAATTTTACTAGTCCTGGGGCTTGTGATGTAATGAATTGTGTAGATGTGGAAGATCAAACACCCTTCTGAACGGTGTTTGAACCAATGTCCCACAGGTCACTGGATAACCACAGTACCGGTTAAGCTATGTAGGCACCTCCCTGTTTTACACAGACCAAGTGACGAGGAGCTTCCATTCCTTTGATTGTTTGGGAATATTTCAAATGTATTCTTAAAATTAATATTTATGGTTAATGTGTTAGGTGTAGTGGGAAGTAGACGTTCAGCGATGAATGCATGTGCCATCCTTGCAGTTCTTTCTATATTTCACGTATATGTTCTTTAACTCTGTTAAGATATGGCTCGTGTATATAACTGGGATGTTAAAAGACGTCAGGCAGCAACCAGCTCTCAACAGACGCCGGCATCGTAGGAGCATCCGTCATCGTACATGGTGTGTTCATGTAGGAACATGTGTGGCATATATTATTCGGGTTAGCCGAGTGCAAAATTCAACTGTGCGAGTTCGCTTTTCGTTTTGTCTACCTATATGTGTCTTGTGCGGGTACCAGGTTGTGCGTGAATTATCTGGCAGAATCTTGCGGCTGCCACGGTTCAGCGTCGTGGCAGTTTCTGTTTTTTTCTCTCGCTAAATCTTTATTTCCGTTGTGCCATCTTATGATGGCACAACTGGTTTATGGACTTGTTCAAGTTTAAGTCCGCCGCGATTGGTTATATTTTATTATGCCATGTAAAGCACACACGCAGAAAAAAAGTTCTCTCGGATATGATTGAGTTTTATAATTTAATAAAACCCCTAACACCCGTGATCACTTTTCAGCTAGATGTTTTGTTTTCGTGTTCCATCACCTACACACACACACACACACATGGATTACACACGCACGCACACACATAGACATTGTGAAGTGAGACTAAAATGCTGTAGAGCTACTGAAAACCATAACAATGATATAACAAAACAAAACTGATTGTGGTGATTTGTTCAAAGCATACTGTAATAAGTAAATAGGTTAAGGTCACATTGAATACTATAAAAAGATCTGATGGTTCAAATTATTGTTAGATATTTTCAGTCATTTGTCAATATGGAAGTCTAACGATGGGTGATAACTTTGGTCTCTTCCTCGAGTAATTAGTATAAAGTATGGTATGTCTACTAAAAAGAGGGAAGTAATTTGTTTTTTTGGTTATGTTTCTAAATTCACTTCCGGTTGAGCAGGCTCTATACGTTGTATTTAAATTGGATTATTATTTGTTATTAGCCATCTTAAAATTTGTCCTTAATTTAACAGAACTGGCAGACAAAATAAACCAAATAAGTTTACATTGTTTCTTTATAGTGAATATTCCAATATTGATGTTGGTTTTTGTTTGGCGGTTAGTTTGACTTGATAATAATCCCATTTCTTCTCGCCATCCATTTAATGCGTATAGTACTTTTTTAATTATAAATTAGCCTATATTATTCGTGAATAACAGCATATTTTCAATAACATTTATGTGTACAATATTAAAATTGTGGTATTTTTTCTTCCAAATAATTGTGCAAAATCCTTACGTTCGACGCCATTTAATAAATACTATTTTTATTTCACAAAAGTCGATTTGTTTGTTTTGGATAACGCCGTACATTGTTTATCTTTTTATTTTTATACGTTTATTTAATGAATAGAAATTTACATAACATGCACAATCAATATGGTGACAGTTCGATCCTTAAACAAAAATCATCACAAACATGTATATGTCGGGTATACAAGAGAGAAGTAATACTGATAGGAACTGAACTCGGCTGAAGCCAGTACAACGTTTCAAATTCCAAGTAAACCTTGACATATCGCGGTTTGTTTTCATTCATACGCCGCAGTATTTGCCACCCTTTTTTTCGTCCAGTGAAGGCTGAACTACGTTATCCGTAGCTCTGTGTATTTGACAGTTTGTTAAGTTCTAACATTAAAAAAATATAAAGAATAACGCTGTCTTTGGATAACTGATGGCCAATTGTAAATAGGAATTTTCGAGGCTGATGTACCACGATATGTGACAAAATGGTAATTATATATATATATATATATATATATGACAAAATAAATGTAAACAAATTTGTATTACCACTGCCAATATGAATCAGCAAGACATAGTTATACTACGTTACATCTGAGACGTCTAGAAAAGCGTTAAGGAAAACATTTACTATATAAATACAGACGTCACCAAACAGCTTAATCGGATGTCTGCTTCCGGCGACTTTGAACATGAATTAGGTAAATACTAATGCAACGCCTCATCGGGTTCACTGATTTTATTTCCAGATGACGGCACTGGATCAGTGGCCAGGATGTTTCATTCGTAGTAAATATACCGCTAGGTCGTGTGCAAAGACGGCCACGAATAGGGTGCAAAAAGGCGGTCTACCAGTCCAAAGGCATACACGTACCTGTTTTGAAAGGGAATGCAGAAATTTCCGCATGGCGATAGAAGCAGTGCTCAGTTCGGTGACCTGCGTGTGGTGTGTTAATACTGACTGCAAAATTCAACTGCTAAAACACCCAAAAAAATCATAAATCGAAATTCAATATTTTTCTGGTCAAATCTTTGCAAGCATGCGTAATACTGATAGCTAGAAGTATATATATATATATTTCGAGATTATAAATAAGTGCACATTTAAGCCAATCTGCAGGAACGTAATACTGTTCATAAAAGAAGATTTAGCAACAATAACAAAACAGCAACACCGGAACTGTAAAAGAACGTCATTAAACTACAAATAAATCAACACGCACGCACACACTAACTAGTCGGGTTCTCTACATAGTCCATTGCCATTCCAAACGAATTGTACAGAAGTGTTCAGTTGGCGGAGAAGTTTCTCCACTTGACCAAGTCGCTCGGCGGGATTCCGAAGTTTTTCTTCCGATGGTCGGTCCGGTCGTTGAAGAAGTAGCCGCAGGTCGGCTTGCCGAGGGAGGCGAATGGCGCGATGGAGTTCGACTTGGTCGGGGTGTTGATCGACAGCTTGGCGTTCCTCTCCTTCGTTGCGGCCACCGGGCCCCAGGTTCCCGACGACATGTCCTGGCCGGGCTCTGGGTTCTGGCTGGCAAGTCTGTGCGACGATCTGAGCGAGGCGAAGTTTCGCGGAGACGTTTTCAGGCCAAGCTTCTCCAGGCGGCGCGCCTCTAAACGTTCCCAGGCGAGGATGCGCGGGTTTAGGCTTTGAGGGGGGGATCGCTGACTTGGACAGTCTGGTCTCTTCTGCCATAATCGGTAACCTGGCGGAGAAAGAAAACGTGGAGGATTGCCCGTTAACAAACATTTCGCTTAGAAGGTGCCGAACAGCATAAGCCGGCGCTATGCAGTGGACCAGGTTCTGTTTGCTTTTCTTCGGTAACCTAAAACGCCACCCTGTTGTGACGTCACCTTAATAAGCCAATACGCTGTTTTGACCTGGTTTCCCAGACTTGGAAACGCTCAACTCGGATTGTCCTGAAAACGTATACACCACGGTAAGAATTGGCTCCATTCCATCGTCATCGCGATGGTTTATCGGACAGAATGTCACAACTACGGACGGGTAGCGGCGCTGTGGCCTGTTTTGAGGAAAACGCGACGCCAGTTAGTTCTTTATAGCAACAACAACCGTCCGTTTTGGGAATGTGAAATTAAATGACTAACAAATATGTGCGCCATCGTCAATACATATATTTTAACCTGAACACCTATAGATCGTCTTTTTCTTATACTCTACCTACAGAAAAGCATGCATAGGGGAAAGCCCAAACTTTTTACATCCCAGTCAGGTTTCATCCTTGACAGAATGTCGCGATTTGTCTCAACCGGTGTGTGACGTGTGAAGTTTGGTGCGAGGGTGTTGATGATTAATGTTTTACGGCCACTGTTTTTGCACAAGGTAGGCTAAATGGGCCGAGCGACCGCCAACGGTAATGAAGCGATGTCAAAGACGAAACAACCTTCAGATATGCCCAAGCCGAGATTCGAACACGGATGGTAGTGATCTGTGGTCCAACACGCTACCGCTAGACCACGGAGGCGCCCGTTTGGTGCGAGGGGATCCCGAATTTCACGTTATCGATCGCAATGCAGGGCTGACAATAACTGTATTGAGACGTATCGGAATCATGGCGTTTCATATTTTTAACGCTACGAAATATGCCTTTTAATTCATTTGCGAATTCCTGCACATTTCTTCGAGCGTCAAACGTGCGTAAATAACAAGTCGACTAATTAGTTTGACATTATATCGTTACAAGGTTATTTTCAACAGGTATTTGAAGAAACAGTGTCAACATGTTTACGACATATCGAGTTCGTATAGGTCTATATATTTATTCGAGATAATATCATTTTCTGCCAGCTAACTGACTGCCAATTCCAGGATATCGTGATGATTTGGGCCAAAATATGTGATTAGTGTATTCTCCTTTTGACAATCAGGTGTAATGACATGTAATAATGCTATGTGTTATATGTCAGATATTTGGGATTACACACTGATATATGTTTTGCATTTATTTATTTATTAATGAGATAGTCGCAGAAATGCTTCGCTTGGGTGATGACATAATGATGACAAGACAACAGATTATCTGGCAACTGATTAGTGGCCGAATGAGGGTATATTTTAGCTGAAAATGGAGCTTATTTTAAATTAAGTAAAAAGTCACATAACCCAAACAGAATAGTGTTTCTGAAGATTGCTTAGAACTCCCCCCCCCCCTCACCCGTCCCCCCCCTCTATCTCTCTCTCTGTATATATATATATATATATATATATATATATATATATATATATATAACAAGAATGACACTATATACTATCAAAATATATTATATTAATTAAACAGTAATAAAATGATAAATTGTTTGTTTATTACCATCTGGTCGAGTGTAATCAAACGTAGACAGTCAATGAAATAAGTCGGCTAACACCATAATTATATATTTATTATATTAGCAAACGTACCATTCAGTATTAACGTAAGAAAGCACGGATTACGGTTGTATTAATGGACACCCCAAAACATTAGCTGTTTGTTTACATCGCTCCATATAGTTTATGACATATCGTAATAATGCAGATTTAATTGGCAGGCAATCGATAATAGAGTTATAGGTTCGACGGGGCGCAGTATTCTCCTACACAATACACTTTCGGGCGGCAATCTTACGAACAATTATTTCTGAACCGGTTCTTTCTTTTCGGCCACAAATCGGTACTTCGTGTTGCTATGGAGATCGTCAACGTTAGCCACGTGAATTTTGGTCCGTCGCTATAGGAGAATGCTCGTATAGGACCACTTTTAACAAACGACTACCGCGACATTGGATGCCATTGCGAACCAGTTATCCCTCACTCATTAAATTAACATCACGATATTACGTCGATTTGCGTCTAGAAATTAAGCATGCATTGTTTCGACGCGAACGCCATATTACCATAAGACCGGTTGCAATGAAGGGACAGCACTGATGTCAACGATCGTTCACACTGAACTCTGCCCGACGAAGCTAATTAATAGCATTATGGCTGAGAGAGAAGCCGTCTATCATTAGCTAAAATCCATAAACCGGCCATTCGTCCACACGTAAAGAAATGTTATCAAAAACTTAACTTATTTACCTCGGTTTTAGAAGAATTCCGTCATCTAGCCGTCGTTCAGTGTACACGGTTGCGTGCTTTGTTCGTTGCCAACGAGTGCCTCGTTTACGTTGTAATCGGCCGAGCGGTGGTGTGTTACAGCGAGGCGCCTAATCGATAATATCGATCAGTAAGAAAAAAAACAATATCAAAAGCTTTTGCCGGGCTCGTCTCGCTTCGTGCCGCCACAAGCACCACCGCCGCCACAGGTGGGGCGCCACCTGTCGGAGCACCACCGTCGCCCATAGCTCACGTGGTAACCCGTTCTTTCGGAGCAGCTCCTGTTGAAGGACATCGGAGTCGTGGAAGTTTTTTGTGTGTTTCTTCTGGTCATGAAAAAAACATAAAGTTGTGGAAATATGGTAAAGTTAATGTATGATTTATGTGGTTTGAAGTAGTGGCTTTTTTAGATTTATATATTTGTGTCATTATGTGATGGAGATGACAGTAAGGTGTGTTTTTTCTTCGTCTTCTTCCCGTAATTAACCATGCACGCGTTGACTTATCTATATAACACAGTCGTCACACAAACATGGCGACGTGAATAGGACACCTTAGAAATGTCATGGAGTAGTGTGGCATCGGTATAGGTGTATGGTTATCGATTGTTGGATAACAACACTGACGTGTGTGTGTGTGACACAAACATTATCGCATGTTTTTCAATAAATAAACACTGTTGATCATCGTCCCCCGTTACTGGTAATGCCACCATGTATTTGAGGTATCGATGGCAGAATGGGAGCCAGTGAAATACAATATGAGATGCGCCCGCTCCGCACACCCTTCTACACCCTAACCCCCCTCCCATAACACACACACACACACACACACATACATTATGGGTGAGCCAGTGTGAGTGGGTTGTTGATGCTATATATTGATGGTGGTTACAACTGGGACATGTAGCCGAGGGGCGACTTCCCAAGGAAACATCGCATAAACAGGCAGACTTATGGACGGACACACGCACACTCACACACGCACACACGCCACACACACACACAGAGAGAGAGAGAGAGAGAGAGAGAGAGAGTTTCAACAGACCAATAACTTATCAGATAACACAAACCTGATTTCGAATATTATGATTCGTTGGTTCATTACATTACCTATGATGTCAGCACACACTTTAACATCACACCCGTACATTTTAACATCACACCCGTACATTTTATCATCACACCCGTACATTTTAATTTGGATATTGATGTGTTACTAATCACAAGTTCGAATTCTACTGAATATAGTGGTTTTCAAATGAGACAAAGTAACGTATCCAAAAATATTGTGAACGATAACAATAGTTGAATTGTTTTACAGAAAAACAGGGTGCCATTGATTATAACAAAAGTTCACTGAATAACTTAAATGATGATGATGATTATTGTTGTCTTACAGCCACTTTTGTGCACATGGTAAGCTAAAGTGGCCGAGCGACCTCCAAAGGCAATGAAGCGAATTCAAAGACGAAACAACCCTCAGATATGCTCACGCCGAGATTCGAACACGGGTGGTAGTAATCTGTGATCCAACACGCTACCGCTAGACCACGGAGGCGCCCTCTGAATAACTTAGTGACGGT
The DNA here is from genome assembly GCA_025642065.1 of Paralvinella palmiformis. Classification (NCBI taxonomy): domain Eukaryota; kingdom Metazoa; phylum Annelida; class Polychaeta; order Terebellida; family Alvinellidae; genus Paralvinella; species Paralvinella palmiformis. The sequence goes on along the minus strand of JAODUP010000092.1, from coordinate 265,458 downwards.
ATCTGGAATTGATCATATTCAAATTATGCTAAACGATTTGCAGTTGATGGAATAGAACATAACTCTATCGTGATCCGGTACTGGAGCCAGTTGTAGTTTTATTTGTCCAGAAATGGATGATCTGGCAGTGTTCGCCGAGATAACAACAGAGTCATAATAGCATCTCCACATCTCTAGAGGGGGGGGGATACATTGGCTAGAAGAGCCAGTCAGCGGCCCAAAGCGGAATAACATTGAATAATTAGGCATCAAATTGCAAAAGCCATCCACGGTATGATTAATGACGTCACAGTTCTCCAGGAACCGCGCTGCTTCCTCGTGGAAGAATGAAATCCAAAACTAGATTGGCTTACCCAGAGGCAATATGAGAAGGTGATCCCGAGAGGTTTATATCCAATATGAGGAGGTGATCCCAGACTGTTTCTGTTGCATTTTGATAATTTAATATGCTGCTGATTACTACATATTATCGAATAAGGCCACATTCAGTATTTTCTGCCTTTACGAAGTCTAAGGAGTCTCCATGACTTAACTGACAGTGCGGATCGCCACTAATTAATAACATCTGGACCAAAAAACCAGATCGGGCTTTGTCTGAAGGGTGTTTTTAAAAACACGCCAAAGGAACATGTGTTACCTATAATGCATGTAATAGATGCATTATGTAAACACTGTGTACTGCGATTGCTGTAGTTTCGTGACAACCTGCGGTTATACTAATAATAACAAAACTTCTATTGCGCCAATATCTTCGAAATGAATCGAGCTCAGTGGCGTACCTAGTACAGGGGTTTGGCAAACTCATCGTGCAGGTACGATGCAAAGTTCATCAACAAATGATCAGATGAAATGGAAACTTAGGAAGGATTAAAAAAAATCCGAAAAGTTTTCAAATGGTGACGGAATGAAACTGCTATTTGATGATGATGATGATGATGGCCACTTTTGTACACAAGGTAGGCTAAATGGGCCGAGCGACCTCCAAAGGTAATGAGGCGAAGTCAAAGACGAAACAACCTTCAGATATGCCCACGCCGAGATTTGAACACGGGTGGTAGTGATCTGTAGTCCAACACGCTACTGCTAGACCACGGAGGCGCCCCACTTCTATTTGATGATATGTATATATCTATGTATATACGACATGTTGACATATATGCCATGCATTTTAATAGGCATTTTCAACATACATGTTGACAAAAATATGTTGAAATTCAAAGATCCTTGTCTTTGATCTTTGTCTTTGATCCTTGTCTTTGATCCTTGTTTAAGCTGTTGTCTAGTCATCAAATTGAGCTTGTGATGATGATGAGCAAAATTTACCCAAACGAAAAGCCCCTAAATATTTATAATCACGGAACAGTATCTGCGACGAGTCATTTCGACTGATATTAGATTGAGTTTTAAGCGTTTGATCAGTCGATTCTCAGACAACAATTGTATTTGAAGATTAATTACACTTTTGGGAGAATCCGTCTGATAATTTAGTTTCTCTAACATAGTTATAAAGTCTAGATATAGGACATCAAGCAATAATCCCGTCCTCTATCGAATTGTCTATTGAGGAAGACCTGTCTTGTTGCCAATGGAAGAAGGCAAACGTCTTCTGAAGCCAACACCGACTGGTGAATGTGTACTGTTTTATAAAACAGCCCGAACTACTGCTAAGTTCGTACCAGCTAAACATTTATAAAGGAGATCCTGGCGAATGATATACACATATATATATATATATATATATATATATATATATATATATATATATTTCATCACTTTATCGTGGTAACAGGGGACAACGATTTTTGTAACAAGTGTTTCCTGTGTGTGTGTGTGTGTGTGTGTGTGTGTGTGTGTGTGTGTGTGTGTGTGTGTGTGTGTGTGTGTGTGTGTGTGTGTATGTGTGGAGGGTGGTGTTCTTAGACTGCGGGTGTTCTTAAAACGGTGATAGGCAACTCGACACAGTGATGTGACGTTTTCATTTATATTAATAAATTTGTCAAAAATAACCCCTATATTTTACTGATCCGGTAGAGATGGTGAAATAATCGCTAATGTGCACATTTGATGATTTTAGGAATCTGGTGATGTCAAGTAGATGATATTTATTTTCTAAGGGACATTTTATTCGTTGATATAATTCAGTAATATAAACGTCTATATGCCATTGCCATAACATTGATACGGGATGTAATGGCATTGTGAAAATCGGAGCCGGAAACGGAACCTTCTAAAATACCATAACATGTATACGAGACGCAATGTAATACACGGACCCCCTCTTTGGTAATTTTATTAATGAGGGAATATGGAATAATTAAATTTGCGTCATTTAAATCTCTGGGAAATGAAATTGAATCTTATTTTCCAATCAATGATTTGCTTGTTCAATTTTGAAAGAATGTAAACCAGTTTTATTAATTGAGGCTGGTGTATGCGATGAAACCAAAAATGCCTTTTCCGTTTCGAAGTGACTCACTGGTTTATTTATAATCGAATATTGTTTTAATTGGATATTAAATTTGGGCTATTGACAGCCTCTAGCCTAGCGTATAGAATCCCTTTTAAGAGGTGTTACCTGATCGATCGATTTCTCAGTTTTGTGTTGCTCTTGAACTCCAACAGCAAATTGTTATTTGTTATTGTATATGCATTGGAATTGATCTCTAGAAGGTGAGAAGTGCCAAATCCTGTCAGCTTGATATGAATCAGTAGCCATTAAACTTTACGTAAATACATATCTGTTTTTTCTTCTTCAGTTTTGGCTAATTGAAAATCGTGTGTGTGTGTGTGTGTGTGTGTGTGTGTGTGTGTGTGTGTGTGTGTGTGTGTGTGTGTGTGTGTGTGTGTGTGTGTGTGTGTGTGTGTGTGTGTGTGTGTGTGTGTGTGTGTGTGTGTGTGTGTGTGTGTGTGTGTGTGTGTGTGTGTGTGTGTGTGTGTGTGTGTGTGTGTGTGTGTGTGTGTGTGTGTGTGTGTGTGTGTGTGTGTGGATACATATAGAGAGGCACAGGCAAAACATCAACAACACTAAACCTCCATCCGTCACCTCCATATATCGATACATATGTATACCTACTCGCAGCCTGTGGGGCCAAGCTAAATCGCTTTTCGTACGCAACAAATATGTATTTGAATATTTACAGTTTGTAAGTCACACGTATAAAACATAGCCAACGGTCATAACGTACCGACGCGTTTATTTATGGAGTACAACCTTAATTACACACCACCATAGCTCACTCAGCCAAACAAACAGGCCAATCACAACCCTCAATTATTGTGTGACTCCACCCACTAAATTTATGTTCTAAAACATTGTTTAATACAATATGACGTTTTCATTACAAAAGGAGATACACAAACAAATACATTTTGACGGACGTTTATTTTGCACAAATGCACCTATAAACGTTCATTTATTAGTTCACATAGTTGCTACAGGAACTATTTCTGGAGGAGGAATATCACCAATCCAAGATGGCTGCTACTTTTTGCCCAATTTTGCAGAAACATTTTATTTTCCACATAAACACTGAGGTAACATTTATGTTTAAGTCAACAAACGATTAAATAATTACTGGAACCATTAATGAAATGAAGAGTTGTGTGTAATCTTAAAAGATAGTGCAAAAACGAGGTGAATACATGGACTCCCTATTATCACCCACCCCGATAGTACCCGTCTTGCTTCGCGGTCCACTTATAACAGGATCGATGGGTTGTGAACAAAGCAATCAAAGCAGCACTAATATGGATATCGAGACGGACTATCCACGAAAGAGTCATCATCCACTCGGACTCTATGGGAGCACTAACCATCATCACCACAGCCAATTTCCACACCTACCCGGAAATCATCACATAAATATACACCACGGCATCAGCCCTCAAGCAGCGGAGAATCCAAGTAATACTCCACTGGGTTCCTGGTCACATTAACCTTGAGGGCAACGACCGAGCCGATAAACTAGCTAACGAAGCCAAGAGCTTAGACGTCATCGAATATGCCGAACATACCCCAGGCACATTCAACTATCTTGTTGACAGATTCATCTCCAATCGACTGGAATCGATCTACACAGACTACACATCAGCATCAAAGGATTGGTACCAGAAGACCACTGTAGTTGGACATAATATCCTTAACAACAGATTGGCCGATACCCAGCTCAGAAGAGTGCGTTTCTGGGTTTACACAAGAAACTTCACCGGCCCGTCACCCCAAACACTATGCCGGCACTGTCAACAAGTGTACGATCCGGTACATTATCTGCTGAACTGCCCAGCCTACCCGAAGCACCGAAGATCACTTAAAGGTCATCTCCGCCCGCAAGACCACAAACTTCCAGACCGCCACCTAGCGGCGTTGCTCATAAGGAAATCAACATTCCTACCAGACATCATAACTCCACTTCTCCAGAAAGATCCCTACACATACCAAGGACAGATCAGACCGCCCCTATGGACTAGTGGATAAGAGCTTGGGCCCCCGTACCCATAATCCGTGCTGTTCGGGAGGCCGGAGGTTCCCGGCCGCGACATTATAGTAGGAGGAGGTTTTAGTCCAACCAGGCAACTGGTAAGGTTTTTTCTCCTCCGAAATTGACTTCTATACTAAACTGAGGTTCCACCATACTAAACATTGCATAGTACGCCATTCGTCACAACACCAGTAGCCAACACCAGGTGGCTGTGCCCAATAGGCGACAGCCAGGGGTTTCTAGCCCAAACTTCAACAAGACAAGTGAACCCCAACGACCGTGTTATAACGGAGCCCGACTGTATAAACAGTATGCCAAAGTGCATCGGAATAGAAATAACTAATACCCGGTAAAATGAATAAAACAACGATTCACACTGAAAGATTCACAATGAATGGAGAAAAAAAAACTTGTTGAAAAGAATTCGTTAGATGGCGCCTCTACGCAACTAAGTTGTAGTTGGTCATTCTCAGGCTAGGGGGGTGTGGGAAGTATTGTTTTTATTTGGTGTTTCTTCCAAATTTAGTTAGAGGAAAAGAATACAAAATTTAATATGATTAATAAAGTAATATGAATAAGTGGAAATTCTGCGCAGCAAGTAGAGTTCGAGTAGAATTCTGAGTTATTAAATATCTTTGATTTACAACGTGGACTTTTTCGGACATTTAATTATTATTTTGAGATGAAGAGGCATCAGTATTTAAAAACAAGATAATGAAAGTTTTCCAAATAAAGTACGTCGCGGAATTTACTAATAGTATTGTGTTTACAATAATTATATGATAAATTGATTTTTCAGTCCGAAGTATTTTTAATTATTATTTAGCAATATTTAACATCAAGGTAATTAACTCTTACATTGAATTTGAATTCACGGTTCGAAATGCTCTGTCCCTGTGCCTTATTATACACAGCTAAAGCACACACACACACACACACACACACACACAGAGAGAGAGAGAGAGAGAGAGAGAGAGAGAGAGGCGTACTCTGCTCTGGTGGGAGCCCAGCAGAATCTATATTACCCGAAAGAATAAAAGTCAACCCTGGTATACAAATGTTTGAAATTCAGCCTGATACATTCTATGCAACCTGATGAAGACTTGAATAGGTCGAAACCGGTCGTTGCTATCGGGTTGAGTCGTATTATATCGCTGCTATTAGTATTAATCTGAATTTATTCTGATTTATGCTTATATTATTCATACATTATTCATACTGTGTATTAATATTTTATTTCTCCATTTTAGGTTTAATCTTTCTTGGCCGTAGTGTTCGACACAAAGCCTGGTTTTGTTTAAATCATAGTTTCTTGTTTATATTTAGATTATCCTCTTCTGGATTATTTTAGAAATTTGTTTTTTTTTCTTTCATTTTTCTCTAATTTTACCGGTAATTAATTATACTTACAATTAAATATTTTTTTAAAAATCAGTTTGGAGTTAATTGTTGTTTGAATGAAAGTATAACACCTGTGCCAGCGCCTTAACTATCTTTATAAAACACACACACATATATACACACACACACATATATATATATATATACAGAGAGAGAGAGAGAGAGAGAGAGAGAGAGAGACTGGCACACACACACATACACACACACACACAGACACACACACACACACACGGAGTGAGAGAGAGAGAGAGAGAGAGAGACATACACATAGGATTTGTGATCGAAAACATCAATCTTTGACGTACATTACTAAACGTCAACAAAGATTCCACCAAATGATCTACCTTTATCACAATCGATAGAGTTTAATCGAACCGAACACCGCTAATTAACTGATGTCATCTTAGCATAGAATTAAATCTATCGCACACAGCGAATTCCAAGTTCTAATCCAGTACCACTGCCCTAAAGATTTAACATTTTCGCTTTAGCTGTGGTCCTTTCTCATTTAGGATTCATATCCCTGGCTTAAGGACCTATCTATATCGGAGGATCATCAATAATTCCCCGGGGAGGCGTTGATAATAGGAGATCTTCTTCAATTCGGGTTTCATTTGATAAGAATATGACAAGTACCATCTAAAACGAAATTTATCATAGCGTTGTTTCACCGTAAGGGCATTTCACGACTTTGAATTAGTCGTCATTTTGCGATCATCATATGGACATATTTTATGGATATATTATATATATTTTTATAATTTAATATCTGTCAATCCAAAATCGCAGCGATCGTGATCTAATCTCGCAGGCTTGATATTCGATGTTGTGAACAATGCATACTATACAATCCAAACAACAGTTATTGTTTTAATAACTGGCTGTTGTGGGGTTTTTTCTGTCGGAAGATGTCAATTATGAGGTGGTGGGGTCCCTTACATTAATCTCCTATTCGTAGGTAGAAGAGTCCCGAACAGTCATAATATGTGTATTTGACGAAATCACGGTCGCTGAGATAAGACAGCTGATGAAGAAGTGTTCAGATGATTTCTGTTCAGTTGATCCTGTGTTCACTTGGCGCGCGGAGGAGAATTACTCAACCAGGGTGTTCTCATCTACCCAATTACAAAACAACAACACTAACAACAACAACAACAACAACAACAAAATAAAACATACTTGTTGTGTATTAATTATTAAAAACATCCATCAAAGCGATTATTCATAAAACAATAATCTTAGTATGAACCATTAGCGTCCTCATATAAAAGTCTTCACAACATGAAAACAAGTCTGTAGGTTCTGGTGAAAATCCATATTATTATTATTATTATTATTTTATTATTTTAAAAGATCAAAGTCGGTCCTATGTCCAACATTTCGTACGATTGATCATAATGTGCATTTCTTACAAATTACAAGATATGTTTTTGTCAAACAGTCTAAACCTAGTAAGAGACAAGAACCACTCATTTGATTAGTTTGTGTCTTAATTAAGAACATAGTTGTCTACATTTAAAGTCGTAAATCCCTATTGTCTGGGATACTTACTTAAAAGACACTAAATCGGCTCAAGCTTCCTTAACACAAATCATTTTCTTTTCGCGACTAAATTGTTACATTTATAATAATAATAATAATAATAATAATAATAATGGCCGAAATGGCAGTTTTTTACGTAGCTGGCTCCTCAAATGGTCTGTAATCTTTTAGAATAAATTTGGCATGTTCGGTGGAGAAAACCTCCCGCAGAGAATGGCCATTGCCATAGGTAAATAGTCTCACGCTCTACCTATGTGGCGGTTTCACATTTTTGCCGTAGTGTTGTAACCTCCATATGCTATGAGATATCTTGCTGTAACATCATTTGCTTTTCCGAAATTCTTCAAAGGGGTACACTAACTGCCCGAGACACGGGAAACTCGTTATCAGATTATGATAGGTACGCTACGTTTAGCATAATGTATCCATAAATGGCAAAACGTGAAACATCATCACGTATACATAATATTATCGATGGTGTTGCTGCCAGCTGCATTCGTATTTTATAGAACACCAAAATGCTCATGAGACGATAGT
>JAODUP010000092.1:242500-255000 GCA_025642065.1 Paralvinella palmiformis | reverse complement strand
TTTCGATGCCACGACCCGGAGGTCAACAGTACAGCGTGCCTCCGTCGGCCATACGGTGTACATTTTATACGAAACTGAATTCAGCACGTTTGGCGACACCTGGAGTGGATTACGGCAGGCAGATGTGTACAGTTAGAGTGTTACATTATTCATAGGAATACTTACGAGAAAAACTGGAAGGCAACCTCAGTTTCGTCGATTGAGTGGTCGTAATTAATTTTGCCTTCCATGTGTTCCATGACGTGTCTAAGAAAAATTATCGAACGAAAACGGTGTAGGAGTGAGAATATCTAACATAAATAATATCACCAAAACATTAAAAAAACTTTGTCAGTTAATAAAATATTAGAAAAAACCTTGACAACCTGAACAACTAATATTAAAAAACGATACATACTCGCTAAATCGAACTTAACAATTGAAATATTGTTTTAATAATGACAAACAAATTAATAACAAACATATGCAAACATATTTCATAATTTCTCCAGAAAAGAGTTCGCTGGATTTGTGAAGAGGCTCTTTGTTAAATTACTTACTCTTTATCCAGAACGAAGTCTTTGTTCCTAAGCGGATTTTCGGGATCACCATCCGGGTCAGTATCCGCGATGTGTGAATGGCAGGTGACACAGCTGTATGACAGCTGTACTAGCGCCATGTATAACGTCAGCTGTATCCGCTTAATACGACATCTGGACATCTTTAGCTGCTGGGCAAGTTATTTAGCGAGGGCTAATTTAGGATAACGTAAACAATCGTATTGACATTTGTCTGTGATGACAGCTTTTCTGTAGACCTTGTGACACTTTAATAGCTAACTACATTAATAATGTGGAATCTATTCCATGAAACGCATGACCTTCTGTTAGACAGACATTAATAATTGAATATGTGTGTGTGTGTGTATATGTGTGAATGGTTACATTTTCAACCGTATGTGCATGTGGCTGTTTGGGATAAAATATCGAAGTAGCCAAATAAAATGTGTGTTTGCGCACGCGCTGTGTGGGCATGTGCGCACGCGCATGCATGCATCTGCGAACGAACGACAACAAACCTCGAAAGCAAAGCTTTACCAATATATCCGTACGGCGTAGTTATCCTGTCTATAATGCACAAAGGTGTAATTATTGGCTTCGGTGATTAGGTTGATCAAATTAACTTATACATTGTTAGTATTATCCGATATAGCCAACACTTGTATCGGCATACAACAGACGGGGCCCCCAGGACAAAGGTTTGTGAGTAATTAACAGGTGTGCACTGATACCGAAGAAAAGAATTGTTACCAAGAGAGATACCATACTAGTTTCTGTGTCAAGCTTCCGCATTTACATGTCCCCCCTCACTCCCCCCCCCCACTTAATATAATAATAATAATAATAATAATAATAATAATAATAATACTAATGGCCGAAATGACAGTTAATTTACGTGGTTGGCTTCCTCCAATGAGGGAGGCGCATGTGGTCTGTAATTTACTGCTTCACTACGGTAACTAATTTTAAACAAATTTTGAATTTACAATATGTGGTATATTCGTTAGAAAAAGAACTTACCTCTTTCCATGAAACACTCCTACTATAATATCACGGCCGGGATTCGAACGCGCCACCTCCCGCACAGCAAGACCATCACCGCGGGTAACTGGTCGCACGTTCTACCAATGAGACCACCAATGAGAGGCAGTCGTATACATCCGGGCACACCCTCACCAGTCGTATGCATACATGCGCACCGTCACCGGTGCACACATTTACATATATCCGATTTACATATATGGGGATGAAATTTTACTTCTTATGCATTTTTTATGCTTTCAAAATTGCGATTCGTGGTCCATTGATACCCAGTTGGGATATGAAGCCATTCGCCTGATTCCCAGCTGACCAGCTTCGTAACTGTAACCTTGGGTTTTCCCATTTCCATGAGTCCAATACGTGACTAGGGTCGTTTATTGGCGCTCCTACACGAAACGGGATCAGCTCGATGATGGGATCTACTCGCCAGAACAACCGTACAGTATTAGACGCGTTGTAATCATCCGACCGTTGTTACCTGGACGATGGAGGAGATCGTCAGCAACCTGAATAATAGACAGAAGATTCATCAGTATCTCCGTTTGTGTCAATTTTGAACACCAAAAAATAAATAAAAATATTCCAGGAAAGTCAGTTGGCGGAGGGTGGGACTAGAATAAGTTTTTAAAACAATTTTTCTAATAACTTTTATTGGCACGATCAGTCGCTCTAAGGGCTTATAGCTTCTAATTGTATCTATGGCTTAGTGGGTAAGAGTGTTGGACTTTCTTACTCATGGTCATACTGTGCGGGAGGTCGGAGGTTAGAATCCTTAATTCTTAATACTTAATTAGTAGGAGGAGTTTTTCATCCGAAGTTTTTCTTCGCCGATTATGTCATTTATTGTAAATTTTAATTATTTTTTATAATTAATCCTAGTGATGAAGCAGTCAATTTGAGGTAGATAATTAAGCCACGTAAATTAACTGCCATTTCGGCCACTATTATTATTATTATTATTAAGCTGTCTATAAACTGATTATAACCGGGAATGTTTGTATTAGATGTGTCGACTCTACTTAAGAGAAATACTGTTTACAAAAAATATATATAAATACGTTCATATGCTCTGAAGCATGTTATTATATAAATAAATGAATGTATAGCTGTCTGAATGAGATAATCATACGAAATGTTCCTTCCGTAATTTCGTTTCACCGTGTAACTTCAATTATTAAAACAAAGTTATTCCTTATAGTTAATATATACCAAACTTGATGACCCGAGTCACCTATATTTGTAAATAATGATACTTCCGTATACAAGATATTTTTCGAAAACGAGTCCCGAAAATCTCAAAGAGGAAAACGCAAATAGGTTGATTAATTGACCCGGTCCCTCGCCCTATCTTAATTAATAATAGCAGATGTAAATGTTTTGGCTGGTAATTAGCATATTTACAATTTATTACACCGACAATTTTAATTTAAGAGACAAAACACCGATTTGGGCAAAGCGCGGTACCGTGCAATTTCACTAAGCGGATAATACCAGAAATGTCACGTGATAAGAGTTCAAAAAATGGTTGCGCGCACGGAACCAATGACGATCTAAGTGTTTTTAAAACGTTGATATTTTACGGTCACTCAAGTGCACATCATAGTAGGCTGAATCGGCCGATCGATCTGCAAAGGTAATCAGGCGAAATGATGAAGGAAACACCCTTCTGATATAGGTCGTCCGGGACTGAAAACTAGATACTGTAGAACTGCGGCCAAACGCCCCCCATGCCGAGTGAAAGAAAACGTTAAAAGACCTTTGGGGTATTAAATTATGGCTTGTGTGTGTTTGTATATATATATATATATATATATATATGTGTGTGTGTGTGTGTGTGTGTGTGTGTGGAAAGTCGTAATAAGTTGGTGTTTAAAAGGGTCGTTTGAGCTGGCTACCACGTGAGAATATGCAGCAGAATATGGACGCATTCTCAGTGCTGGCAAACAGAGAATGATGACGTTACACGCAACCGAGCAAAATGTCAGCTCCGATCGCCGGAAATTGCCAAATTATAAGGAGAAGGAACCGTATATTAACAAGATGGCCATGTTTGGATATTAAATGTTGGAATGAGAAGTGTAATTAAAATATCCGTCTACTGTAATGTCATTAGCGTTTAATAAGATCACAGTTGTGATAAATTGAAAATATCGAATGGCTGAAATTAAACTTATTTGCCGTTTTAATAAGGAATTTGCAGAGTTTGAGGAAAATAGCCAAAGAATCACTTTTAAAAAGGTAGCTCATCATTATCCGTGTTGTTAGTGTGAGCGCAATAGAATCTATCTCTCAGCAGGATGACCCAGCCCCCCCCTAGTGAGAGACAACAACAACAACCCCACGTAAGCAGTAAGCCGATTTAAGGGGACCAACTCCGAGCCAGAAGACTTTATACTTCATGTCAACGTAATATAAGAGACATCGAGACAAAGTGTTTCGACTCCATCACTATCTTAGATGTGTTAAGTATGATTATTTTAGCCAGTTTGTGCCAAAGTGTGATAAAATAAATAAGCTACTTGTAATTTTCCTGTGAAATATTATCTGTGTTCTCTTAAATTGTTGCCTTTTAAACGCTTCCTTTCCGGTTACTTTTTACTTTCAATAACTAGCAATTTTATTTTTCGATCTATAGAAAATTTTACATTCTGGTGTGACTGATGAGCCAACTAGTTAACAAACTGATTACCTGTGTGGCAGATGAGCCAACTAGTGAACTAACTGATTACCTGTGTGACTCATAAGCCAACGAGTTAACTAATTGATTACCTGTGCGACTGATGAGCCAATTAGTTAACTAACTGATTACCTGTGTGACTGATGGGTCAACTAGTGAACTAATTGATTACATGTGTGACTGATGAGTCAACTAGTGAACTAACTGATTATATCTGTGACTGATGAGCCAACTAGTTAAATAACTGATTATCTGTGTAAATGACGGCCCAATTAGTTAACTAACTGATTACCTGTGTGACTGACGAGCTAGCTATGACAGACGAAAGCGTGAACGTTTATATCTAAATTGGTCCATTAAATCGGTGACTGATACTCTCACCTCCGACACCACTCACAGATAATCAGTCAAGGAAAATTGAAGAGGAAATACAGAATGTCTTCATCTTCCCATCTTAATCTAGTCAGACGGCAGCACCTGTTAACGTTATTACCAGCCACCCACGATGTTGTGAGGCGAGAAATTAATCCCCGGAAAAGCTTCCGCCATTTTGGCGGAACGATCCCGTGATGCTTCGCGCCAACTGGAAAAAAAATCTGACGGCTAGACCATTGCAGCTCGTGTGTTGTAAATCAACACCAAACAGCAGGAGCTATCATGACCGACATATGGCATGTATAACATCCATAAAGCATGTCGGCATTAATAATCGATGGACTTCGATTAGTGGTATGCATCACATACAGGAAATAAACCGATTATATGTCCTATTTAGAGAAGTAAAGGTGATTTATTGACTATGAATATGTATATAACTAAATACTGGAGTTTGACGTGAGCATCTATACGGCCAACACTAATATAGGTGTTGTTATTATTATTATTATTATTATTACTATTATTATTAACAACAATTAAGACTATTTAGTTTGATAAATGTACTAGGATAATATATATATATATATATTTTATATATATATATATATATATATATATATTAGCAGCAGTCCGCACTTTGCGAGGGAATGTTTCCATGGAGTTGTATTTGATATTATGATTGATTGATCCAGTGACTTCTGGCGCTCTAGGCGGGTTTAGTCCTTGGCCCAAAGGATGAATTTACATTAACCCCTAAAACCACAGGTTCGACCCCCTCCCCCCCAAAAAAAAGAGGATGAAAAAATGATCAAAATAGAGGTGGCTGACTAGGCTAAATGGCATGGCCGTTTCTATTGAATTAATTAATTAAACTTCTGATGACACCAAAACACTCTGGCAGTGAGCATACTCGGGGTAAATCGGCTCCATTTTCTTTCGCACTACTCGCGTCGAAGTAGTGAGGTGGCGGTGTTATTATCAGCCCACTCAGTAAAAGAGGACCGCACCGAAAATAGTTGTTCACGATTTCGTGTGTTATTCCCGTTTCCAAATTCCAGTAACATTGTTTCGGTGTAAATTACGTTACGGCGATTATGCGCGGCGAATGCGCAGCCATAAGTGGCGAATGAGCTTAAGAGGAATTTCGTGTTCTCCAGTGGCAAGAAGCGTTCGGTGGCGAACGTGCCCGTAGTCGAACTGGGTTACCTAGATTTCAAAAGATTTCTGCGCCTCCGGAGCGTTTTGTTGTCGAAAAACATTTTTTGACGACAGTATTCAAACGATTCTTTGTAAATTTTCATCCCGTTTCGAAACATATTATTCCCCATTAAAACTGTAGATATGACTAATCTCCCGCGGAGAGATTTGTATTCTGACTTCATCAACACATGTGTGTGTGTGTTTTTGTATCGTTTTGTCCGGTTACGAGTGTAACGTCAATATTCTCTGCGTGCCAACACTAAGCATGCGTGCATATTCTGGCGAATAATTAATTAGCCACGTGGAGCTCTGCTCGAAGTGCTCCGTGTAAACATACATGTATTACGACGTTTCAATGTATAAGTTACAAAGTGACCAATAATGCCAAAAAGGGGCCACTTTTATTGGAATCATTCGAAAAGCACATTGACCGCCAAAGAATTGCTTTAACAAAGTCGGATAGGGAGAGAATCGGATAAATACAGATAAGTACAAAGGTCAGGTCAGATCGCAAGAGATCCTTAGAGCAGAAGGATAAAAAACCGTTAAAAGGGCCTTGCATATACATATGGATATATATATATATATATATATATATATATATATATATATATATATATTTAGAAAGAGAGAGTGATGGTTACGATAATGTGCTGCTGGCATTATCTCTAAATGGGTAATGTGAACTATTGTCGTTGTTGTTAATGCTGTTGTTGTTGTTGTTGATGATGATGATGATGATGTTGATGACGACGACGACGACGACGTTAGAGAAAAGAAAGGAAAATACCACTTCTAACATACCATGACATATCATACAATATGATTCTCTAAAGTTGACGGATCATCAGAGAAATTTTTACATACAAATCATACATAATTCATGGCCAATGCTCAATCATATATTGTATTATAGATGATGACAGATATCCATTTATCATAACGTCTAGTCTAAGTTGTGGAGATTTTTTTTTCTTCAGTTTTATGCCAATTCTTCAAAACCTACATTCGCTACCTGTTAGCCAGCCTATCCATTTCAAAATTTTACTAACAACTTATAATAAATATATCAATAACACGACCCTTGAATACCTGTGTTAGCTGGTGTCCATTAGAAAATCATCCCCAAAACGTATGTCATCCAGACCGATACTTTGGCAGGTGTTGCGGCCCTCTCCACTTTCTGGGATGGGTTGCCGGTGGATATTAGAAATGCGTCTTGATGGTTGCTTTCACCGATAATTAATCATTACCGTTGAAATTTTTGCAGACAAATTATTTGCGATTTCAATGTACAGAGCTTTTGAATGATTCATGTTAGCAAGGGGATTTTATTAAATATACATTATTATTATTATTATTATTATTATTATATTAACCCGCTCGTTGCTGTCGTATATTATATATATATATATATATATATATATATATATATATATATATATATATGGGCTTGACGAGGAATGGTTTATGTCATAATTCACTACAAGGAACCAGACAGTTTTAAATTCCTCTCCCCACAAACTCGTCTCCATGACGTATCTCTGAAATGAACACACTAAAATCAACACAGGTTTTCATCGATATGTCTAGGTTGAGCTATATTCTCCGAGTACGTTGGTGACGCGTAATAATCTTCTGAAAAATAATAAGTGACATAAAAAAACACGCAGTAAAAGCTTTATCTCTATAAACACATTAGAACGCCTCGTAATGGCTAACAAGCTAATATTGTGTTAAGTGACGTTGTCGTCATTCTGTACTTTCCAACCGATTTTGTTATTTGTGAAAGGAAGAAAACATTTCCGATATAATGCCGCGGTCGATTTTTTTATTCTCATTTCAATGTTGCTTGTTTGAGCAAATGTAGTTATTTTTTTTTCAGAAATAAAATTTCGTTTATACGTTTGTCCGTGTAGTTTCGTCTAGATGTATGTCCATATTTATTTTGAAACTGAAGTGTAAATAATTCGGTGCAGTAAATTTTGCTTGTTATAAGCGGCTCGTTCTATAAAAATAAACTAAATCAAGCGAAGAGTTGGTTAAACAAAGACATTCCGCTCTTATATATATAGTCCACGGATCGCGTACACACACACACACACACACACACACTGGGTTAGCACAGTTTTGTTGCTGCTATCATTGTGTAAACACACTGGTTGGAGTACGATTTACGAGCAGATAATTACTGTTTGTTTACCACTTTTTAAGGAAAACTCATATTATTTTTGCCGGAATCACTTATCTCAAATATAAGATTTATATCTCACAAATCACAGTTTTCCTTTTGACAGCAAAACCAGAAGATCGCAAAAAAATAACGTTGTATGGACATTCTGACAACCAACACCCTCCTCCCCTCGATTATTTGATAGCCTATAGCATCAGCAGGACGCCCCCCTGTCTTCAATTTTTCGACTGAAATCCAACACGTTCATGCGGGAAACTGTCATTAATTGAACACAAATAAAACTTTTGATGATACTGATTACAATTTTTTTTCCTTTATAGAATATAATCGAACAGAAAGACCTGGATCGAACGCAGCATTTAACAAATAAAATAAAACAGTATAAACAGGGATCCCGCAGAAATGTGTGATATAAAAGCGATTTCAGAATTTACTCCAGTCGAATAAATGAACAGGCAATACACACACACACAACACACACACACACACCTGTTCGTTTTTCTCTAGCCAGATGGCGGCGTGTGTGTATTGGGATCAGTCTATAGCCACCATCGACATGATATACGCGGCATTCAATTTGTATGTACATCTTTCACACACACGCATACACACGCACACAGTCACAGCATGTTGAAATCTGATTGCCAACTTGATGGCTTATCAGATTTATACTACAATGTGTCATGATGTGTTTTTTTTTTGTACCGCGAAACGAGGCGCCCAGATGGCGCAGTGGTTACAGTGAGCAGTACGTTGCAGACCTGAGAGTGGGGGTTCGAATCGAATTCACGGCCGTGTTTGTGTGAGGTTATGTATGTCGCAGGTGTGAACAGCGTCGGAGCTAAACAAATAGGCCTAATCACTTACCCATTCACTCACTCACTAACTCACTCACTACAGAAGATTGTATGACATGCCGCCCGGTACAACATCTGGCAAAGAGCGGTCAGTAAGATCCTGTAAAGAAAAGCCGTGATGGGTGTACCTTACTCAAGAGCTCAATAAGGAAGTTCAATAAAGATAACAAAGCCATGCATTTTTTCCCTCACCCGATTATGTAATTCTGGTCATAAATCTTCTTGTATCCAGAAGTCTGATAAATGGCCGATTTCGCTGGATTAAGTTTACATAGATGGGGAAATCCCAGAGGAAACCCCTGTTGGCGTGGTGCGGTCGTCATCGACGACTTCAATAGGCCGGAGATTACCCTTCGGCGGCATTCCCAACACTGGAATGACGTCGTATTCAATGATTACGTCATATTCGAGGTGTGCCGCTGTGATGATGATGATGATGATTGATGATTGATGTGTTACGGCCACCTTTGTGCACAATGTAGGTAAATGGGCCGAGCGACTTCTAAAGTTCAAAGACGAAACAACCTTCGGATATGCCCACGCAGAGATTCGAACACGGATGGTAGTGATATGTGGTCCAACACGCTACCGCTAGACCACGGAGGCGCCCAGTTGTGCCGCTGTGATGGTCGCATTAGAATTCGTGGTCCCGTGAAGAATTCGATCTCGAAAAATTCATACTTCCACGGGTACAGCTAGGAGTCGATGGCTTCACATTGTCGAATCCATTCAGCATAAATGGGGGAGGGGGAATGGTTGAGTCAGTGGGTGAGTGAGTGTTTTGTTTAGCCCCGGCTCTAGTTACAGCTGGGACATATAACCGAGGAGTAATTGTCATAGGTAACCATCGCTAACACGGGTATTATTCGATCTCGAACCCCCAAAAGCTGGAAGTTTCAACCCGGCACTCCATCATCTGTGTTCTCGAGATAATCTCACGTCGACCTTGAAGGCTACTTAAGCCAGCACGTGTACAGGCATATCCTAGAAGATGTAATGTTACTATACACGCAGAACCCGCAGAGTGATGAAATTCTGCCATGAAATCGAACTGGTACAATGCAGGCCCGTTTGTTCACCTAAATTGAACCCCCCCCCCCCACAGGGATAACTCGTGGACCGAGAGTTTACAATAAACAATAAGGCAGACCAAACCACTAAGATGCAGAAAAATCTTCAGAACTCTGGAGGAGGGTATATCCCGCCGCCCGCGTGGTGGCGCTGTGTGCAGTCAACGGGGATCAGACAAAATGCTGAACTTTCCCAGCCAGCAGTAAGGAAGTCGGTGTAAATTGTCGGTGTATAGTTTCACGCCTGTAACGTGCTATACGGTGAGATAAACCTTTAAACACTTCGAATTATGACTTCTAGTCGACATCGAATAGAGAATTAATAGACACATTGGATGGTGTCTTGCATAAAAGTGAAAATAAACAGCAACGAAAACATATCGCACAAAAATTATTCGTGTGTACATTTCAGCCAAAAAACTGGTGAAAGTGATGTTGTTCGCGAAAAACTTGCACGCGAAAAACACATTCGAAGCATTTATCGTATTTCGGTATTACAACGGTATAATTAGGTGGCTTAAAGTTAAAGACATCATGCTTAAGTAGCTCTTTAATACTATTTGTTGTCTTATCTGGCTGATTGTGCATTAACGCATTTGATAATATAAACTTCGGTTTTGTGGGGGTAGAGGGAAAAGAGAATGAACAAAATAAAAAAGCACGTGTCTGTTGTTTTTCATGCGCTAAGCGGGACGGACTATCCACCATAATCACTTAACTATTGTGTAGAGAGTTCATCGGAAATTAGATTTATTCGCTGTTGTACGTCAATGTTACATATGACAAAGTGGCCTATTATTTTTAAATAATTTCCTGATGTGTTTATTATATCCCGTTCCATTTATTTTCAATGCGGGAACATTTATCTGACTGATACACTGTAACTCGAAATCAACCGTAATTAGACACGCACTGGCGTTTGTGTGCGTGTGTGTGTGTGTGTTATTGTGTTTGTGTGTGTGTGTGTGTGTGTGTGTGTGTGTAAGCGATAGTACAAACGTCCGTGAACATAAAACCTAATAGTATTGACCTGTGACGATCGTCATAAGTTTCCAGATGCAGACCAGATGACTTGATCTTCAGAATAACGTACAACAATCCGCCATATTTTCCAATGCCTTACCCGTTTAATCCCATTATATCGTGTTCCTCGAGCTTCTAGCTAAAAGGAATAAAGACCAAAGGAAGCTATAAACCGTGTTTGGTTATTGGCTTCACATTTGTTATACATAATCCGTTGTGAACGATGTACTTCACACAGTTTCCTATTTTCCATTCCCCGATGAAGATTAATTTGTCCATTTCTGCGTTTGTTTGACGTCACCATTATCGAAGAGAACTTTTCAATCAACGGGTGTGTGACTTCCATGAAGTATTTGAAATCTAATTTTTTTATCTGTGTACAACAGCACCACGAAGCTAATTAACATTCAGTTGGTAAAACAATTCTTTGCTAGCTAGTACCTTTATTGCATGATTCTAAAATCTAATAAAAATACTTTTATTAGTATCATCGGTCATTCTATCACTTATACCAAGTAATTCTGTATATACATTATGTGTGTTTTGTGGGTCTAAACACGGTGGTGAGTTTGTGTCTACACGACCACTTTGAGCTGGCCCCCTATTTGGCTGACTAATTATACGGTATAATATGTACGCATACTCAGTGTTCGCACTCAGAGAGTGATGACGTTACACACATCACCGAGCAAAAATATATCAAGACACACACACTCACACACACAGAGAAAGAGAGAGAGAGAGAGAGAGAGGGAGATGCGCTGATGACGTCAATGCACAACATAAGACTGCCCGGCGGGGCTTACTGGGTGAAAACTGGGTGAAAACGGACAAAACCAAATATTCAAGAGAATGTCTTATATGGCTTCCGATTACTTCTTGGGTTATGAATTTAAGTCTGCGCGCAATTATAATATCCACGTATTGTAATGTCTTTAGCGATTAAAAAAATCACAGTTCTGCTGATCAAATTATACTTTAAAAATCTGCATTATTAGTCTTATCTGCAGTTTTAATAATGAAACGTATATTTTGGAGTAGGGGTGAAAATATGCAAAGAATCTTTTTAAATTTGTCGCCTACTTCTTTAGGAGCAGCAGATAGTTATGGGATTAGGTAGGCCTAGTAAATAACGCACGATTCCCATCATGGAAAAACCCATATTGTATTATAAGGTGGCTCCGTCTAGTGATTGTTCAGCCTTACAAATTAACATCGATTATCTACTGGTCCGAAGCGAGATAATATCATTAATCCGTCGGCCCATTGTTCCGACAATCTAATTCGGTCCCGCATCCCAGTGTTCTGACAGCTCGGTAGTCTCCCACTGTACAGCTCTAACTCTCCATGGTGTGGCCACGCAGAATGCGACAGCGTGTATAAATATGCGACTGAATGAGAGGCGTTTGTTTCGGTTGAAGCTATACAGTGGCGCTCAGAGTGAGAAATATCACCAGCCTGTGGCAAGACACTTAGAAAACACTAAAAATATAAGTATACATACGAGATGTAGGACTTGTT
>JAODUP010000092.1:120000-237500 GCA_025642065.1 Paralvinella palmiformis | reverse complement strand
AAGACGCTTATTTGTTTAATATTGTTCCATCAACGGTTCGATGTTCTGCCGAGAGAGAGAGAGTCAGCAATAAATGTCTGCTCGTATAAAGGGGCGATGACGGGCGTGGGGTGGGCTGGTCTTTGATCTTAAACGGTATGTATGACATCAAAGGACGTTTTAAAACAACGACCCGGTAGTATCTGACGCCTCCCCCCGTGTGGAGGGCGACGCCTGGCTACTGGAAGGTGTTTATGACAAACAAAACAGGGATACAATTAAAAAGAGAGAAAAAAACCCATCAATGAATAGCAGATTAATAAAATACTCGAACTAGGGATTTGTATCGGGGTGTTGGAGGGCTTCACTCGACAGGAAGCTCAAATCCACTCCACCACCCACCCCCACCTTGGTTGGTTTTGTTGTTCGGGGAGAATCCCCAGGCTGTCGCTTAATCAGCATTGGTGATCCCGAAGCGATATTTATAGGACGCTTTCACTGACATATAAGGAGCTGGCTGTGCTGAATAAGCGACAGTCTGGGGATTCTCCCCGAACAACAAAACACCTATTAGGATCCCATGAGGATGATCAAAAACTTAGGGGCAGATCCTTGGTAGGGGTACTCTATAAATCTTGCTGGGAAAATGTGCGAAGCCAACAAACTGGCCATATATGACACTTGAATTATAATCCCGGTGTTCGTCGTCTGTTTACCTACGACAGGTAAACACGTAGTAGACGTTTCTAGGGATATTAGATCAAATAGTGAATTTGTGTAAAAAAAGGGTTAAGATTAGAGAATATAAAGATAACAAGAAGGGCAACAGCAGCAGCAGCAACAACAACAACTAATCATAATTACAAACTTCTATAACGTCAATATCATCGAAAAGTATCAAGCTCAGTGGCGCACCTAGCGGAGGGGTTGGGAAAACTCTTAGTCCGGGTACAATGCAAAATTCATCAACAAATGATCGGATGGAGTGGAAACTTGGGAAACTTAGGAGGGATAAGCCAGTCATAATAACAATAAATAACAACAACAACAGCAACAACAACGATATATATATATATATATATATATATGAACGACATGACCAGTTGTATTCAAGAAAAATTAAGACAGACAGACAGACAGACATAAATACATGCAGACAGACAGACAGACAGACAGACATACAGACAGACAGACAGACAGACAGACAGACAGACAGACAGAAAGACAGACAGACAGACAGACAGACAGACTACACAAAAACATGCAGATAGACATACAGACAGAAATAAATACAGACAGACAGATAGACAGAAAACAGATAGACAGATAGACAGGAAACTAGATAAACAGAGGGATTGCCAGTCAAATGCACTGACCGGAGGATAGACCATCGGCTACACTGGCAGACAAAAGACGGACAGACACACAGAAGACAGGCCCAGACAGACAGACAGACAGACAGACAACTGTTGACATATAGACGCTATGGTGGGCAGAACAATATCTGTTATATATATATAATATCAGAGATCGCGACCGGAGTAATAATAACATCAGCCAGAAGACGAGGACAGCTCTGGCATACGTCAACACTGGACGACAAGAGTATGCCAGCTGCTCGGTGCAGTACTCTAT
This sequence comes from Paralvinella palmiformis, assembly GCA_025642065.1. Classification (NCBI taxonomy): domain Eukaryota; kingdom Metazoa; phylum Annelida; class Polychaeta; order Terebellida; family Alvinellidae; genus Paralvinella; species Paralvinella palmiformis. The sequence goes on along the minus strand of JAODUP010000092.1, from coordinate 235,886 downwards.
ATAGCTAGCAGCGGTAAGTGCTAAATCACAAAACGGAACACAAACTGCTCTACACCACACCACGCCCAAAAACAGACACACCAAAACGGCATAAACGCCGCGTGTAACATACGTAGAGCTTATGTTATAATAGCCAGCCATACGCTATTCGGCCAAGCCCGAGTTAATGGCACCCAATTAAGTAGGGCCATTTTTTGGGATAATTCGGATCCATGCATCGGAAGGCGTACGGCCTTTTTCAATCGTGGCCGTTGTTATAAATACGACGAGGCCCCCATTAGAATTCCGTATTAACCCCTTATTCATTCCAGCTAGACGAGGTTATTTAATTAATTGCGTGAGTTTCAAGCTTTTATCCGAGGAGATAATATTAAAGGCCAGGTGCGCGTGATCACTCGATTATATTCGCACCCGGCTTAAGGGCCGGGGACGGCATAAATTAATCACACGTACACTTGTAAGCGACGTCGGGGCGTTAATTAATCTAATTCATTATATACGTCGAGGTGTAGTCTCTGGAGTAACGAAAATTGACGGCCTTCCAAGTAGATAACGACGACTGGGTAATAATAATAATAATATTATTATTATCGTAGTCGTCGTCGTAGGTGAAAGCCGGTCCAATGAGGGACGGTTTAGCCCGGGGTCGAGTTAATCCGTGCCGTTACTTGTGAGATCTAGATTGACCGCGTTGATAGACTGCTGGGTGGGGGTGGCGAATGAAAGCGGCGAATAGCCGAAGCTAGGAAGCGTAACTGGACCGAACAGAGGTAAAACAGAACAATGTCAGGTGGTCCAAAACTCCAAAACTGCCCGACGTTGGCGCTAATTACACTTGTTCCTCACCACGTCTGGCCAGTACTGTCTGAGGTAAGGAGGTCGTCGCTATCGAGGCTGAACAACCTCAACAATAACAACAACTACCACGGATCCACGTAAGATAAACAACTGATCTAACTATTACCAGCACACGCAGACACGCGCGCACGCGCGCACACACACCGAGCTGTAACCTAGTTTCGGACGAATGAGCCGTTGTGCGTGGTGTTTGTTTGTGTGTGTGTGTGTGTGTGTGTGTGTGTGAGGGGGGGGTCTATGCCATTGAGAAGCGCGATCCTCAGCCGGAGAGATCCGGGCTACACACAAAGGACGCTTCTGGATCTGGTCTAGCCGCCACGGACTGTCAAATTAAATGGCAGCCACGGCAGCCGTTCATGGCAGCGGTCCTTTTAATTTCCTTCTAAGTACGTGCTAAGTGTCCCAGACACCGGCATGAAGAGAGCCCGAAGATTAGTCGAGCTACTTGGTACTGGACTGTGTCTTCCGTCGTCTGGACGTTCTTCAGGGAGAGAGAGAGACATAAGGAACTGGTTAATTTTTATCGCATTATTCTGCTCAATATGTGGGTAAGTGTGGGTAAGTGTGGGCGGGTGTTGTGTTCTTAATAAAACCGAATAAGCGAATGATTGCTTCGTTTATCCCCGACGCCCGTCTCACGTATCGGACACGCGACCAAGATTATTAGGCCGAAGCATCTTTATTGAAGGATGAAATATCGCGCACACGAAGACGACAATGGGATTCGCGCCCAGAATGCCGCGTGCCGGGCTGCTATGCGGCCGACTACTAGCTTACCAACTGCGGGATGAGGTCGCCGAGCATCGGAATAGATTTGTTACTGGCAAAAAAATAACAGCGAGTTGGATAAATAGGCGACGTGACACCGGAGGCCATCAGCCACCCACACTCACTTAGTCAGCGTCGATCTTTACCGAGGCGTTTGTTGACCGGAGAGAGTCCCGTCAGCTACATCGTATTGCAGGGCTGGTGGGGGCAGTGGTGATGGCTGGGGACTGGGGAGGGGGAGAGGGTACGGGGTCGGCAGAGATGTATGATCATAGAACAATCATACGGGGGCCCTATTATAAATATTGTCATCTGCCGTTGTCATGATGTACGATGTGGTATAATGCATAGTGTTGGCTATTGTCAGGATGTATGCGATGGTCCCAAGTGTTGGCCGTTGTCAGGATGTATGCGATGGTCCACAGCGTTGGCTGTTGTCAGGATGTATGGTATTGTCCCAGATGTTGGCTGTTGTCAGGATGTATGCAATGGTCCACACTCTTGGCTGTTGTCAGGGTGTATGGAATGGTCCAGTCTTGGCTGTTGTCAGGGTGTATGCAATGGTCCACAGTGTTAAACAGACATACACAGGGTGTATGTGATAGTCCACAGTTTGGGCTGTTGTCAGGGTGTATGGGATAGTCCACAGTGTTGGGCATTGTCAGAGTGTATGGAATAGTCCGCGTTTTTGGTCGTTGTCAGGATGTACAGAATGGTTATCTAAAGTCCTCAAAGATTAGTGGTGATGTACAAACTGGATATAGGTTGGGAAGATATCTAGATGAACAACGCAACCAATTATATTTATGAATCATGAATATAGACAGATAGCTAGACAGACAAACAGACAGTCAGAGAGAGAGAGAGAGAGAGAGAGAGAGAGAGAGAGATAAACACACTGTCAGTCAGATGGAAGCATCAGAGGACGGTTAAACCGGCGGACAAAGAGAAAGAGACCAGTGGCCAGACACACCGCCAGACAACATAGACAGATAGAAAACCAGACAGACAACCAAGCAGAGAGACACTTGTATGAAACAAACAGACAAACGCAAACCTGCATCAGGGAAAAATCCATGGCGCCCCTCCCAAAACACACACCAGCATCGAACAAAAGGAAGTAATTCATTTCACACCCTTAAGTAGTATTCGATGTCAAGTTGAGGCGACAAAAAGTCAGTCCATTGTTGTCCAATTTAACCAGACCTCGACCAAGGGAGCACAGACGAAAGTTGAATAACTGAAAGTAATTAAAGTTCAATGCTAATTTAGAAACTAAATCGAAGGCGACGAAGAACACAAACTGCTCAGCCGACCAGTATCAGTTGTAACTCGGGCAATGGACAATACTGACTGCAGGTTGTCATTCGCTGTCGTTTCCCGGCAAGCACAGATATTACACTTGATCACCAATCCGCCATTAAACGATTTGCTGTCGGCCAGGCGAGTACCAGAGAGAGAGAGAGAGAGAGAGGTGACGGCGCTCGATCACAAGAGAAGCCCTTTGGACGTTTATGTCCCTGATTGAAGTACAACGTAACAGATATCGCGGCTTATCTCGCGACACTCGGTTTATGCGACCACTTTATATAATGGCATTTCTCCAATGTTAGAATTGCCTTGCGGCAAATCGGTACGGTTACCTTAGTGAAAGACGGAGAATGGGTTCGGTGCATTAAATGTTAGTAATTTTGGATGTTTGCTCGAAATCTGCCAGGTAAATTGACCAACCTCGGCACATCGCTATATAAGTAAAGCGTGTTTTGTGCGGAATCCCGTGTCACTGAGCCGCCCTCTGTTGTACGTAGCGCATTGTACGACGAATACAAAATGAACATATTACATACAACTCGTTTCTAGTCAACGCCCGCCATTATATTTGATGTTCACATTCTGGTTTGGTCGGGGCTCTCCGACAGCGCAGCGGATATATAGAACATCGCGCTGCAAACGTTCAGATGGTGGGTTCGAACCCGACCCATACCCGCGATCAAACGTGGCCTGAACGGACTGTGGGAAGGGAACAGGTGCTGCGTCAACAATCAGCTTCACGATGGCAATATCCTGCCGGTCGTCAATGTCTCTTGCCGAATACGGTTTCGTATGCGCCAAGGACAAGGAAATCCTTCTAACCTCGTGCCATTTGAGAAAGTCGGACGTAAAGAGTTGGTCGTTCTGTAGTCGCGGAAGAAAATCATTGAACGTATAAAAGAAGGCACCAACTGTGGTGTTTAGCAGGGGGGTCGGGTGGGGGGGTCGGCCAGGGAGAAGTCCAGTTAATTACGCGGTCAATCAGATATCCGGGATCCGGTGACGTAAAAGAACCGAATGACTCGATCCGTTGGCTGGGAGATTATGAACAAAATGATTAGATTTGCGGATGTTGGGCGAAGCAACGATTGGCAGGCCGACAATAACTCTTAAGGACGGCCAGAGACAGGCTTCCCGGATGGGTCAGGGTATCGGGATCAGTCGGTTTATTGATGGCTCCTAATCCTGACCTTAATTGGAAAGTAGCGTACAATATTGGTTAATTGTTTGTGGCGCTGTTAATGCCACCAGTGGTAGTTTCGGCCTATAGAGTACAGAGGCCAGAATGGTAATTGAGTTCTCCGTTTTGTGTTTGCGCTGGTCGTGTCAATGACGAACACAATTCCCGATTCTGTCCGATGCCTGATCCGTGAAATTAAGCGCCACGCAAACGCCGGCCCGTCCGAAGCGGCAAGGCACGGGCCGATCCTTTCATCGGCAAACGCAGACATGTTCGCGTGCGCACGTCTGCCCGGGTACCGGGTACGCGCGATCACCGAAAACAAAGCAAGCAGGCGCCGCGGTGGTATCACCTACAAACACGCTGCTGTCTTGGGAGGCGGCTCTCTCCCAGCCGACTCCATTACCACGTTATTGTGTTTGGCGTCCGTAGGAACGGCCACTAACTCGTTCCGTCGTTATCGTAATGGCTGCAGCGCGGGCCCGGGTCCTATCGCCCGGCGTGTACGTCGTCCCCGAGAGATCCGCCACCGAGTACCAAACCGTCCTCCCCGTAATCGCCGGCTGGTTGATTCATAACGCAATCGATATGAGAACGAGATAAGGCCCGTCTCCCGCGTGAAGGCGGCCGACCGGCCAGATCAATCGGCCATCGAGTTGGGGGAGTGGCCGGGGACATGGGAATGGAACGACGGCGAGGCATTCTCATAGTACCCGATCGTAGACAAAACGGCGTCCAGATCGCTGCCATTCCGAAACAGTCAGAGAAATCCTAGCCCGGCTGATCCAGGTTAGCATCGAACTTTAAAAATCAGACCCCGGATAATAAAGGGATTTGTTTAGTTTTTTGACGTCAAATTGGGTGAAATCTTTTTAGAATTGGTACGATGAAGTAGATTTGGGTAGTGTGGGGGGGGGGTCAGTGGAAACATTACCCCTAGAAAATGGCGGATTAAGATAAAGCATCTACTATATCTGGCTCCCCCCCCCGGCTACCATTACTGCCTTACCATACGCATTAACCTACGCCCCCTGAATGGCTATAACTTAATTGTTATATACGTCGGCTTGTCGCAAAGGCGTCAGCTGTGAACAAATCATACGAGCCACGAATTGCCGTTTCGATCTAGCAACATCACATTAATGGTGTAAACGGCACTCGCCAATTAGCCCCAGCAGAGGCCGTCTCCGTGGCTTAACCGACGGTGCGGTTGGCCAGAGAACTCTAGCACCCGGGTTCGAATCTCAACCGGACTAAGTCTAGAGGCTGTTTCATCTTTCGCTTCGTCGCATTAACCGCGCCGCTCGCTCGGCGCATTTAACCCACCGCGCGCACAAAAGCGGCCGTAAAACGGCAATATATACAGCCAGTCTGAGCAAAACTCCAGCGAAATAATATCTGGGCGTTTTACAAACACGCCGATCAGACAGCGCTATATAGCACCGCCCGGCTTAAACGGAGCCATCACCCCTCCCCCGCCGCCCGGGCCCGGTGTCGCGGCTAAGTCACGCAAATCGGCCATTTCAGGTTTTCGACACTTCATCCCGTCCCCAGCACATCGTGGCGAATTAGACCGCATGAAATATTTCGCCGTTTCCCCCGACGCCGAAATGGTAATGCTGATACGACTGGCGTGGCGGGCGTCCATTAGCGGGGCCGACTCGCGGTTGGGACCGCTGAATTACTACACCTGACTTTGGGAGCTCGTTAATGGTGTAATGCTCGTCCCGTCGGCTTCTGTCGGTCGTATCGCCTATCCAGGGTCGCCGTAAACAGACCCGAGCCGATTTACGGAGGGACCACTGTTTTGTTTGGCGGTGTCCCCGTCCCCGTCCCGCTGCGCCGCCGTTGTTGTGTGGGTTTTACTTTCTTCTTTGGCGCTCACGGTAACAGGCGATTCTAGGCTTCGCGATCGGGACGAGCCGACAGCAATCAACTCGTTACTGTCGGGCCATAATCACTACACGAGCTGTCTGTCTGTCGGTCGTAAACGTCTCGTTCAACACACACACAAACACACACACACGCACAGAGAGAGAGAGAGAAACACACACACACACACACACGGAGAGAGAGAGAGAGAGAGAGAGACACACACACACGCACAGAGAGAGAGAGAGAGAGAGAGAGAAACACACACACACACACACACGGAGAGAGAGAGAGAGACACACACAGAAATATATATATAAGAGAGAGAGAGAGACATACGCGCGCGCGCGCGCGCACACACACACACACACAGACATAGCGAGCGAGCGAGAGAGAGAGAGAGAGAGAGAGATACGTCAGGATCCACTTATTATACAAACAAGAAAAGTAATGACACTTAACGAGAAAAAGATGAGTTTAGGAGTTAGCGCCGCCGTTTTATTATTCGATAATGATGCTCAGAAGGGGAGGCTGCTGGTATACGGTGAAATGATCGATTCGGCGTTTTTAATCAACAACCAGGAAATAAAGGGCTGCGGATTGGCAATTAACACGAACGGACAGTAATAGGAAAGCGTGTCACGATGATTCTCCGCAGGACACTCCCCGGATGTCATTTTAGAACACGCATCATTCTCGACCCGCCGACGTCCAAGTTTTCAGCTCAACAACTTCTCACACCTATATGTTAGGTCGTTAGGGCTGAAACGACGACAACCTGCCAAAATGCGCGGGCTACCGAGTGCGACAGCCTTAATTCTACGACGGCCAATCGCCACAGGCTGCGAGTAAACAAAGAATCGTCGGAACAACCAAGGTACATGATGCTGCCACGTTGGTCCTTTTCCCTCATCGCCAATCAGATCAATGAGAATCGCCCCTCATCACTTACCGCAGCGCGAAAGTACACCATCATTCTTGGTAAACACAAACATCCTTTATCGATGCATGGCTGACGACTAGCAAATACGGGGCGGGCGGCTGGATGTTTGGATGTTGACCATCTGTTCCCAAATTAGATCGATATTGCAAACAAACGTATCATATCAGCTCGGACCGGTAGTGAGGGATGCGAGGGATGCCATGCATCCTTCGCGTCGAAGCGACCAACTATATGTGGACGTGCCCCGTGTTTGTATGTGGAACCTCTAATTAATTGGGAACACGGAACGGAACTCTCATTCGCGTCGTCGTCTTATCTGTCGTGACGTCATCAATCGATCACCGACCGAATGGCCCCGTCTTCATTTCGGCTGGTATTCGTTCACCGAAACGAGCTGGCCGAGTTCGCCGACTCGTCGGGCGGTACTCGAAAATCTATTTAGAGGCAACAATGCAAAATTGCCGAAAGTAGTATATCCAATTAACGCCGAGTGTTTTTCTCAACTCCGACGTTCGGCTCAATCAGTAATAGTCTTCAACGAAACGAGAAAAAGAAGGAGGGAAAAAAACCGGTGAAAACGATACGATAACAAACTTAACAGTATAGGCACGGAGTAGTGATGAATAGCCTATATTTTTCGTGGCGGCATTTCGGGACCAGATGATGATGACGATGATGATGATCGGGGGATGATTTTTGTTTCACCGCCGCCGACTGTTACTACTCGGCATATTTTACTCGTTCGACCTCAAATGTGGTTAGTAAGCATGAATTGTTGGCCATGTAGAAAAAAATAGGTAAATAGAGAAGCTGCCAAAACCTGACCGCAGTTCGACGGATGAAAACTGCATTTATTCTACGGTACATTGGGACCGGCTTCAGCGGCTGAATTCAACCAGTCGGTGCCCGCTTGCACACACACACACACACACACATATATATATATATATATATATATAATTATATAGTGTGATAATTTAATGACGCGCAAAACACTGAGAATAATCAACAATATCAAGGCATATACCTCAACTGCAATTTCCTCAAGACCAAAAAATCGACACAAGAACTTTAATCTGTTTCAAGGATGCAGTTGCAAAGCATGACCATAAACTAACCTTATCAATTCAAACGCACCTAATTAATTGTAAAGGAACGGATCCTCGATTGGTGCTATAGTATACATAAAATTTTCCTATTCAGGCAGAACAAATATTCACAGGTAAAAAGTAAAAACTTTCCTGGCATATCAAAGCCAAAGACATGCAGAAAAACGACAGAAACTACACCAATGACGAAATTTTAGCCTTCGACTAGCTGTTAAAGAAGAAAAACAATTATTGCCGGTATTTTCCACAGTCTTCCATGCATGGCCATAATAAATACCAAGAGTTTTCAATGGTTTCAAATGGTATTTCCCGGCAAATGATTGCCTTCCGATATAGCAATTTATTAACAATGGCTATTCCAGTGCGTGCGGAACTTACGACTGGCTAATCCCCGTTGTGTTTAGTTCGGCTTCGGATTTTTTGTTTGTTGTACTCCGACGGAAGTGAATTTCCGTACATAGTTATCCGATCTGGTGTAGATTTAACGGCCTATTCACTTCCGTCGGGTCGACTGCGGTGATTTACCTATAGCGCCGAATCGATATCGTAACACACCGACTGACCTATGTAGGACGTACTCGGCGTGGAAATACGAAGCCGACTTGTATAATGCGGAACGTCAATTGTCGGCGTGCTATGTTACACACATTTTGGCCACTGTAGCTCGGCCAAGTAATTACACACACACAAACACGCCGCACCAGGTACTGATGGACGATGCTCTATGAACGCCCGTAACGGCAACAAAAGGCACACTATACGCTGCGTGCTAATTTCACTCCAACCGACCGTGGTCTAGTTGGTAGCGCGTTGGACCACAGATCACTACCACCCGAGTTCGAATCTCGGCGCGCGCATATCTGAAGGGATCTGGGACCCATTTAGCCTACCATGTGCACAAAAGTGGCCGTGAAACATCGATCATCGCCCACAACCGACCGAACGAAATTAATTTGTTCTCGAATCGTCCAATCGGAGCCCTACACCGCCCCGCCGCTTCATTTCGACCTAGATTCAAATCATGGCCATCCAGAAGTGCCCACAAAAGGTCAAATCCTGCTTTAGAATCGCGCGCACGATTTTATGCGAAATTCGAAATTACTTCATCTCTTAGTTTCAAGAGAAGTGTTAACAGAAGAAGAAAAATTTCCCACCATTCTATTCCAATTCCATTTGCGCAGCTCGGTTCATTATCTACTGCTAATTTGCGATCCATCTCGTAGGAGGACAGCACTGATAAACCAGCTCTAATCGATGTCGCTTCCTTTTACCGACATATACCAGACCGCAGACGGGCTGGATATCTTCACAACTGGCGTAACGCTGTAATTACAGGGTTTCTCAGCAGATGGCGGCACATCCTGTAATTAAAGCGCAATCTTGGGCAACAAACGCTTCTGATAAAACCCTTAACTTCATAGTCGGTTCGAGTGTTTACTATACCACAAATACGACAAACAGGAGCCGGTTTAAGATACCGATTTGGATGTGTGTGTGTGTGTGTGATATATATATATATATATATATATATATATAATGTGGCAATATACAGGCTGAATGAGATAAAATGTTTTATTCACCGTAATACACAATCATGGGCGACACAACTGATTACCACAAACTGGTGCTCGTCATCCAAGCATTAAAAACCAGCCATCGGAGAAACGGCCAAACACAATAGGAACGACTTCTAGTCGAACTATACACAGTTTTTTAACTCACACCAAACACAACAAGAGAATATCACTGAAACTGCCCCCTTAATTCTTCATTAAAGTCAGTACCATAGGCTCTGTGCTGTAGGCTCTATACTGCAGATGGTGTTCCTTTCTCACCGCTCTCACCCAACCTCGATTATGCTTCCGAATTAATGTTTTCATTGCAATATATTTAGTATACCCAGTAGGATAAAAGCTTCAGAAACGCGCTGGGAACCTATAGATAACTTATGTTTGTATATATATATATATATATATATACGGTGTGTGTGTGTGTGTGTGTGTGTGTGTGTGTGTGTGTGTGTAGACTTAAACACCCATATATATATATATTATATATATATATATATATATAGTGTGTGTGTGTGTGGACTTACACGCCCACACACCTATATAAATATATACATTATATATATAGGTGTGTGTGTGTGTGTGTGTGTATTCAGGCAATAAACGAAAGCAGACACAATAGCTCTTGTTAACTTACTGCATATACCGCCCCTTCAGAATATACACGCGCATTGAACTTTTCCATGTTACCACAGCGGTCGTAGACAGCTCTGTCTCCATTACTGGGATGGAATACGGGAACCCTGACTAATAACAGTAGACCTTACAAAAGAGGTAAGTATAAAATACTCCAAAATATATAGATCTATAGATATATATATATAAGTATTTATATATACCTTTAATTTTAATGAAAAGCTATTGAAAAGACACAGCCTTAAAACTAACAGCTTTACGCATTTCGGCAACTGTTAACCTAAAGAGAGAAAAACCGATAACAAATCACAAAAGCTGATGGCCCTATATGTACAGATGGGAAGTGTTTCTCCGCTCTTCACAGCAGACACAACAACAATAACCGAATAAACAGCAACAAAGAGGGCCTGATCACCTCTGGGACACATTGTGCACATCGGTGAGCTGGGAAACATTGGAAATATAAATCCGGGAGTATTTCTTTTTCATAGAACACAAAGTATTATGCACTTGGCAGTGATTTAACTTTCACCAAAGCTATGTACAGAATACGTTGCCTAGGCGATGACAACAACATCAACAACAACAACAACAACGAAAAACAACACACTGTGGGTAATATCTATCGCTCCTTGAAGACACCAGTCAATATGACTTCTACAGTGTACACAGAACAGGTTGTTGCGCACAACAAATCATGCCACACACACACACACACACACACATATATATATATATACACACACATACACACACACACATGCATGCAAGCATGCACAGATGGTCGCATCAGCAGACCTGCCTTTAAACAGAAACCTAGCCAGATTGCTCTCCGGGAATGTAGTTCACTGTAGCTCCAATAACCTAGTCATCCATCCATCCATCCATCCATCCAGTACGCGCACTCACATACATGTATATACCTAAATCCTGTAATAGCAGGTGGCGATTAAATTATGGCACAGAAGATGCACACAGGCATACATATAACATACACGCGTGCGCGCGCAGAATGCGGCTAATAGTTAACCGGCGGCGCTTCTAGCGTTACTCTAATAACCGATGCAGACTAGCCGATAGCCTCGCCCAAAGCGGGGCGACATCAACGCCGCCGCCGCCAAGAAGTCCAGGGACACCACCGCGGCACTGGTGTACCATCATCACGAGAAGCTGGCCGTCATGTTGCCGTGCGCCGTCGAATGTTGGGGACTAGAAGGCAGGGATCTTTGCATTGATGAGCCGCTGCTGCTGGCGGACCTCGCCGCCACGTCGTCGGCCCTGTCCAGCTTGGTGATGTGAGTGAAGCAGCAGGGCGTGGAGATGTCCGCCTTGGTGGGCGCCTTGTACTTCTTCTTATCCTTGTGCTTGGCGTTCTTCTTGCCCTTGTTGGCGCCGCTCAGGTTGAGAACGTCGTCGTTCGGATCGGACACCAACTTGAAGATCCGGTGATAGAAGTCGACGGCGGCGCTGGCGTCGACGAACCGAAAGCCGGCCAACTTGGTGTGGTCCGACGACAGGTGCATCGTGTGGAAGGTGCTCTGCGGCGACGTGTAGTTGGTCAGATGGTTCATGGTGTCCCGCCACAACGTGAAGCCGGTCCCCCGCTCGGCCAGGATGATGTTCAGCTTCCGTTTGCGCCGACTCTGTCCGCTGTCCAAAACCAGCACCGGAATGCCGGACTTAAAGAACTGCCACTGGCCCGAGTCGATGTGGCACACCGACCTGGCCGGCGATCCGGAACTGCGTATGTTGCCGAAGTACAGGTTGGCCAACGACTGGCAGACGAACACGTCGGTCTTGTGACTCCGGTAGAACATCTCCACCTGGAGGAGTTCTTGTTCGATCAGCGGAGGCACGTGAGCGGGACACTCTCCCTGTTGGTGATGATAGCTCGGCTCGCCGTAGCTCGACTGTTGTTTCGGCGTCCGCAGCGAGCTGAACGACAATCCAGAAGGCTCGGGCGCGGGCGGAAGATCCGGCTCGTAAGCGGGGAGCGTCTTGCTCGAAAAGTGCGGCGCTTGTTCGCCAACCCTGAAGTCTTCCATGTGCGCCAGACATTCCGGGGGCGGAGGTGGCGGGAAATCCGAGCCATCGAACTGGCTACCGGGCGACGCGTCGCCTACTCCGAGCTGACCGGACGTGGTCAGCCCAGCTCCGGCCAGCACCGACGACGGCTTCACCCGTCCGAGCGAATCGTATTTGCCGGTGAGGAATTTCACCGCCTGCTTGCTGTCCAGAAGCTTGTCGCCGGAATAGGCTGGCTTGACGACCGCCTTGCTGTAAATGTCGTCCGTGTTATCCAGATTGGGGGTCGACGACGAATTATTGTAGAGCTCGCCGCCGCAGTAGCTGTCGTCCAAGCCGTATATGTTGTTATCCCAGGCCTGAGTGTGAGTGTTGCGGCGAGGCAGCGTCCCGGCCTTGGCACCGGGCAGCACCACCGGGCCGGCGTTTCGTCCGGAGCTGAAGTGCAGCTTCTCGAGTTCTTCGTCGATCCTGGACAGTCTCCAGGCGTCCCCGGACATTGTTTTCCCACCTGTGCCGGTGTTATCGTGAGCGACTGCGCGCGACGCCATGGCGCTCAGCTCACGGGCACAGGAACATCGGAGAGGCTGGGGGTCGCTCGATGGCTATCTGCCGACGCACGGTTGCCCCGAGGGCAACAACCACTTTGTATGAACGCCGCACACAACGGCCTTACGTATCTCGGTATCTCTAGACGGTACGGTGAAGCTCCTCCACCATGAAGTAATCACAAGGTCTCTTCCCCATGCGGGGAACAGCCGCGGTAAGACAACACAACTGCTCGGGATGTAAACACGCGAACACAGAGGCAGATCAATTAATCTCACCGACGGGAGAGCAGTAGTGCGTAGCTGTACCTAAAGACTATTGTTCTCCTGACCTCGTGCGCGCACACACATACACTACTGCCACCACTACTAAGAGGCAGCTCGCGTGTACACGCGCGGTCTGAGCTCTGAGGCTTCTCGTCTAAACATCTTTCGCGACTCTTATCGCGTTCACATCTTACGATACACACAGACACACACAGACACATTAACACACATCCCAAGGTAACCGGATCCCTTGCGGCTTATCTCTTCCTGACTTCCTACGCTGGCATCTGGAATGTTTTAGGCAGCCACTCCCACCTTAATCCAAATGTTTCATATTTATCCGCACTTCTGGATAGTCGACAGCTCCACCCGGATCACTCTGGGGAAAAAAAGAAATAAAAAAATTAAAAGTCCGAAATAACACTCACACCACATCAACATTCCAGTATTACGAAGACGATGGGGGGGGGGGTGTTTGAGTGGATGAGGGGTCTTCCTCCAGACGGTCAAGTCTGCATAGGCAAATGAGAATATGACGAGCGAGTTTAGAGGCAATCTGGTTTCCCCCCCCCCCCGTCTACCTCGTTTTGGGCGGCAGTGGACGTCACAAGACGCGTGGGCTAAGTTCGTACGGTAACGAACACCGCTTACTGGCAAGTGGCCGGCGATCGACTAGACACATTCGATGTCCCACACCCAGCAAGCCCGAAGGTATGCATGTAGACGGGATAGATATTAGATTGGGTATAATTCGACCCGGTTCAGTTTCGATGACACGGCTCGGCAATCGAACTCTTTCTCGGAGAAGATTTGGCACGAAACGAAATTACGAAACCCCGCCGGGAGCGGCGGAATGGGGAAATCACGTGGCTGTGAACGCCCTCTGGCGACAAACGATGGCTGCTACCATTACCCGCCCTATGAGCGGATTTCCCCCTAAAAACACACGTGGCACCTGGCACAACCTATCGTATAACTAACTATTACATTATCTGATTATAATAATAGATATTCAAGTTAGGCCGTCGGGGCATACTTACCTGTGTAACCTGTGTGCCAGGTGGGGGGGACGTTTTACCAATCTCACCCTGACCCCCCCCCTCCCATTTCGCCATCCATCCTCAACGAGAACTGCGCCACCCGGTTGACAGACGTTTTGGCCTAGGACGTTTTGGCCTAGGACGTTTTGGCCAGCTATTTTTTGAAGATAGGACGTTTTGTCCAAATATAAAAAATATAAAAAGCGAACAATATCTTGTGTTTTTTATATCTAAAAATGTAAATTTATGACATAAAGGCCAACAAATATAATATCTTGTGTTTATTATCTCTGTATTTAACTGAATTGAATTTCTGCATGGCTTCTACATATATTTAATTATATAGTGGCATGTATTAACTTACTTCTATATCCTGGTTAATTGTTTGAATTGGATATGGTTTGGGATCCTGATTGTGTATTTTACTGTATGTCTCTTCAATACTATTGTGCGGGTTACTGTATTCATCTCTTAAGTGGAAGTTGTATTAATAAAATAACAAATAAAACAAATTTGTCCAAAACGTCCTATCTTCAAATAATAGCTGGCCAAAACGTCCTAGGCCAAAACGTCCTAGATTCGCGCCACCCTACAGCCAAGGTGATACGTCGTAGGGTTGGCAAAATGGCATCAAGATATCACAAAAACATTCGCCCTTATCTACCTTTTAAACAAGAAGAGGCCCGAGTCAAAAGATTCAGTTTTTAAAGTCGCGAATACAACAGAACTGTAATTATCTTGGCAGGCCATTCTCGGGTCGTGCGTACGTGCACTTAGCGATTAGGATAACGTCAGCGTTCGCCGAAACGGAGAGCTCAAAACACTTCCGGTGTTTCGATGATTACGATCGTGATGATGACGTCACACCAGGAACCGAGATCTGTTGGTCTACTTAGACCGATGTTTGTGGGCACTGATCGACCACTGTCTGTGGTCTTAAAGAGAACATTCCACGCGATGAATCATTTCCAAAACGAAACCCGAAACACAAAAGTCGACAAGAAGCCAATAGAATCTGAAAGATGGCTGGCTTCACTCCGTCTAGGAAGACAGACAGACGGACGGACGGCCTGACTGACCGCCTGACAGACAGTAGGTCCTGGGTGAGAGGGCAGACTGATAATTGCAGACAGATAGAGAGATGGTAAGCCATGCAGAGAGAGGACAAACAGATATTGGTGAACTGAGACAAATTCCCTAGAAACAGGTAATAAGATAGAGCTCAGGTTTGTGAGTGTGTGAGAGAGAGACTGTGTGTGTGCGTGTGCGCGCGTGGGTGTGAGCGAGAAACTGTCTGAGAGAGAGAGAGAGATCATGTGTGAGAGAGAGACTGTGTGTGTGAGAGAGATAGAGAAAGACACTGAGAAAGACAGACTATGTGCGTGTGGGTGTGGGGGTTAAACCACCTCGCGATTTATCAGGTCTAAATCCAGTGCAGCGACTTTTCATGCCGAGCCACGCAATATTTCACCAGTGTGCGTGCGTGTGCGTGCGCATGGCGTGCGCGAATTTAAGGAGGGGGTGGGTGGTATGACTGACTCACTGACACCGAAACAAAACACACGAGCTATACAAAGAGCACCGAGAAAGAAGAAAAGCAGTACCGCAACATTTTTATTTTAACAACTCCATTTGGCGCCAGCACAATAACAACCTTTGCCCAAACCAATCACCCGGATGAAAAATAAACAAACAAACAAACAATATTTAAAAGGGTAGCAACGATTTCTAAAAATACAACAACGCCGCAAACAGACTCGAGAATAAGCTCATTTTGGAGCAAGACAGATTGTGATGACCTCATCAGCGGCAAAAGGTGTTTGGTCGTCTAGGAGGGGGACAGTCTCCACCATCCCCCCCCCCCCACACACACAGACACATTACATAAACTTACCAACACACGCTCCACCAAACCACCAACACATCATGGCGACAGACTGTGCTAGTTCGACCAGAAATAGCTCTCTCTCTCTCTCTCTCTCTCTCTCTCTGTATATACACACAGTTGTCTGTCGCTTGTTATAATGACGATAGCAGGGGTAATTGGGCTAAATTTTCTAAACCTCGGTGCACCAAAACAACTGAAATTTAGAGGGGTTTTGTTTGTTTTAGCTGTCGTCAGCGAGTACATATCCCCTGTCGAAAGGGAATCCAGTGAAGTTCTGAGTAGCCGTCCCCCCCCCCCCCCCCCGCCGAGACACACGCACAAGGGAGCCTATAAGACAGACCATTAAAGATATACTAGTATCAATGGAGCCTGGTGTTCAATACGACCCCGTGTAAGCCTATGTACTAATCTGAGAAACAGTGAGACTCAAGTGTAAACAGAACTGCGGGGCAAGTCTACATATATCGTAATTAGTAGAAAGAATTGTAAACGAGCCTCGTCCGACATTTAAAAGGCAATGATTTAACAGCAGGAAGTCTACAGCGCCACTGAGCGGACGTAAACAGCACCACCCGAGTGCCCAGTGTGACGTCATTGCTCCGTCGTACACCGACAGCATCCGGAAATCGACGTCGTCGGCGATAACGAGACGCTATCCGGGAGCCGTACCGAATCCAGGATCGCCCAGACCACGCTCGCCGACGACGCCGCGTTAACGGTCCGAATAGGACGAGCTATAACCACGCATGCGCAGTGGAGCAGATATTATGCCGAGGTTATCGATTTTATAGATTTTTTGAGGTTTCCGGTATCGCGTAACACCGGGTTATTCCCGATTAGAGCGCCATTAAGCCACCACCATCCCTCCCCCGAAAATCGCCACCACCGATAGCCCACTTCCGCCGTACATCACGTGACCGAGCCGGCACACGTGACGTAAGCCCGGCGCCCGGGATTACGACGGCGCGTCGCCCAAGATGTTACATAATGGCTGATAACAAGACAAGGCACACTTACCGCGTCTTCCTAGATTAGACACAATATAACACACGACAAAGCCGCCATATTGCCAACTATCGGACATTATTCCAGTCGTCCCCGGCTAGAGCCAGTCTCGTTACGGTCCCGACAGAAAATCGTCCAGTTTTCTAACATAATGAGCCGGTGTTCGGCCGGCCAGACACAGTACACCACCGCCTCCGTGTAGGTGTATGTGCGCGTGTGTATGTGTGTTTAGGTGTGCGCGTGTGTAATACGTACGGGTTCAGACTGTTGCGGCGGCAATCGCGCACGCACAGCACACACGCACGCACACACGCTTGCTCGCATACAATGTACGGGAATCTGATGGACTCAGCGAGGATGATTTCTCGTGTGAGCATCGGAGCTCCGCTCGCACACATGCACACGCTGCTACCGCCGCCGCCACCACCGCCGCTCGGATACACGCCTAGGAAAGTGTTTCGCAGCCAATTCGTTGAAAGTAAGCCGCAATATGTAGATTAGGTTTTACTCTGGTATCATCCATTCATTTCCCGTTGAAATACAATTATTGACTGCCTATCAACTAGATCTATACCAGCTTACAGTATACGGGGTGATACGCTGAGTAAAGGCTTCCATTCCAACGAGGATGTACCTTTCCGACACAAAAACACTCCTACGTTATAATGTTTCCTTATCATCAGTAAATATAAAACGGGAATTTACCCTGAATTCAGTCACTCCACTATCATTTGATTTTAGCTCATATTAGTCCAAGGTTTGCCACGGCTAGCCACAATCGAAGTGGAAGCTGGCCGCACAAACGCCACCAGCAGCACCCGACTACAACATTTTGGACGACTTTCAGGGGAGCCAGTTGCGTGCCGTGTATACATAGGCCTGATAAAACATTTAGTCACACACACACACACACTATCGACTAGTGTGGGTGAGGGCTGAGCGTGGCCTAGGCCACACAAACTAAGTATATTGTGTTATGTTGGTGTTACACCGAATAAGCCGCCTGACGAGCCCAACACCCCACCCCGTCTCGTATAGTCCGATGTTCTCAGCTAGCCGAGTGCGCGTGCTTGCGCGGACCTGCCGAAACGAACATTACATACGCGCGCGGGCGTGCACCTACGCACGTGACATGCGTCCCGAGGCAACGGTTGTCCTCGTTGAATTTTTCACTAAAAAGCCAATTTGCGTGTTCGAATTTTAGTTTTTGTATGACTCCGGCATGACTGGCTTATTGTCTGTTGGGTGTATGACTCACTGTTTTATTTACGTATTTCTCACCGATTTGGCCTGGCGATGGTGTGTATGACTATATAGCTGTATGGCTGGGTATAATACCAGATACCACGACTGGGTGCCCGCTGATGGGCAAGACGGCGTGTATGTATGACTCACCGCATGATTGACTGGGTGACCGACTCATTGGGTATACGATCGTGAAGCGTATGTTTACGTTTCCTGACTGGGTATCAGCCCGCACGTCGTCCGATTGACTGACTGCATCGCTTGTTTGAGTACACATCTGACTAGATTGTTGACTAAATAGTGAACTCGGTGTCTGACTACACGTCTGTTCGGACAGTGGTCCAGTTTTAGGTGACTCACCAGGTGTAAGGATCACCCGCACCACCCTCCCCGATGTCCTCCATCGGTAATTGAGGATGACTCACAGAAGCTATATTTACAATAGCGTTTTAAGACATTCACGTGAATTATGAACGGTCTACGTCAGTTAATCATCAAACGTTTTCTTCGGGGTCTACCTATACAAGGAGTTAATTAAAAACAAATGATCCAGAATATTGTTTAGACTTGGCTGTTCCAGATTTCCTATCATATATATATATATATATATATATATGTGTGTGTGTGTGTTGTGTGTGTGTGTGTGTGTGTAAAACATACATTTTTCTACAATTGGAACCCCAGGTCAGGACTACACCGATATATATATATATATATATATATATATAGCGATGTTGATACAATAGTTTGCCGCTATTGTGCGAGTAGATTGATAACGTATCAAACACAAACATTTAACATGGCGGGCACATGGTAAATTCTGTACTGCGGACTGCCGAACCAGAAGGATTATTGAGAAACGAGAGTGGTCTTGATACTTTCATTAAGTGTACTTTTTACATGGTGACCGAAGGAATGGGAAGCGTTCAATGAGGGCGAATGAAGAGGGGTAATTTACGTTTCACCAAAGCCCACCATTCTTGATCGGGGGTGGGGGGGGGGGGTGATTTACCCCTATTCTTATGCGGGGTTTTATTTTTACCAAAGCTTACATAATTTACAGATTTCTCCCCCATATTTTTGGTTATGTTCACTGAAGGTTATATTATTAGGGGAATGTGTGCGTGTGGTTATATTCACTGAAGACGGTTTTATTCGGGGAATGTGTGTTTGTGTTTGTGTGTGTGTGTGTGTTGTGTGTGTGTGTGTGTGTGTGTGTGTGTGTGTGGAGAATGAGTGTCCTACATTATTCAGGCCATTATTTTTATAAACCAATTTTACATATAGCACAAATCAAGTATAGGCATCTTAATATAAGTAATGCAACGCCCCCCCCCCCATAAGTCTCTCGGCTGGAATCCGATCACGAAACACGACATCGGAATGAAAGATCCAAATCCAAACAATGTAGTCGCAGATTCCAGCGAAAATAGTACCTGTTTGTTGACAAACAGATCTTATAACCTATACCTACTTCATATCAAGTTTTGCCGCTAGGGTGTATATTGCACATGATTGGCTTGAATTCGTTTATTTCGGCGAATAAACGTAAACGTCGAGAAGATATGGTAAGGATCGAGCGGCTATTTATTTATTCACCAACATCAGCTTATTAATGGACCAGGAATGATGGACAGGGATTAGTAGTATTTACTAGATTAAATTATTGACAAGACATATTGTACGTATTAAAAGTGCGATTGTAAACCGTTCGTCAACACAGATTAGTTTGGGAGTGTGTGCTTGTGTGTGCGTGTCTGTCTGCCTGTCTCTCTCTCTCTCTCTCTCTCTCTCTGTTTGTGTATGTGTGTGCGCGCGCGCGCTCGTGAATTAATATAAAAAAGCGTTCGTCACTTATATAAAATATAAATAAAACAAGCCAATTCAGTACTTCGCATCATGAACCACGAACAATTCCCTTGTTATCAATTACTGCGTGTATTCCTCCTATTCAGTTCCTTTACCATACAATCTTATTGGTGACTGTAATGATTAGCTCGAGGCTGAGTTAGATTCTATCACAATGGTCGCTTTGTTCGTGTCATTTATCGCTAAGAGGCCACATCTTCGCCATTATGTTGTTGTTGTTGTTTTATCGTGGCATGCCGGTATTCATTGTTCCGCAGCGGATAGAGTGCTGCACTGCAAATGGTGAGGTTATGGTTCGAATCCGATCCGTAGCTGTAGCTTGGGATGTTACCTTTATGGGGTGTCCGTATATATATATATATATATATATATATATATATATATATATATATATGACCACTGCCGTTGTTAAATAAACTTGTCACTCACTCACTCACTCGCTCGCTCCAGCTCTCGTAGCAGCATCTGTGAGCCGCAGGTTTTCTCCACGGTCTAGCTGGTAGCACGGTTGCTCACACGCCTCTAACGCCTGGGTTCAAACCTTAGTCAGGCCGCGTCTGAAGGGTGTTTCTTTTTCACGTCGTCTCAACACCTTTTCACGTCGCTCGGCCCAATCAGCCTACTTACCGTATATGCACAAAGGTGGCCGGTAAACGCCTACGTCGACCGCCATTAGTCCGTTAGAGTAATAATCCCGTGGCGCCATCTGTACGCGTCACACTCCGGAAAGTTGTCGGATTTCACGCAGTGGACGATGAGTCTGGATCGAATTAAACTGTCATTAAAATAGTTTTAGGACGTCGGCGACTCCTCGCGGTATGTGCGACTTTACGGCGACTTGGGGAAGTATTTGTGTTCTTAACGTGTTTATAGAGAACACATTCTCGAACGAGATGTGTCGAGTGCGAGCCCAGTACAACGACTCGGTGTATCGGTATCAGTGACGTAGACTAGACGTGACGAGTTTTGTTACACAACCTGACGTGGAATGTGTTTGGTGAGATGGGCGACTCTCGCTAACTCAGCAACTGTGTCAAATGGCCTTATTGTTGGCTGATATGTGTGTGTGTGTTTTTTTATTAGTCATTGTCGGTGATATGTTAATAGCTGTGTGTTTGCGTGCGCGTGCTCTTAAGTGCGCGTATGAGTGAGTGAGTGAGTGAGTGAGTGAGTGAGTGAGTGAGTGAGTGAGTGAGTGAGTGAGTGAGTGAGTGAGTGAGTGAGTGAGTGAGTGAGTGAGTGAGTGAGTGATGGTGGTGAGTGAGTGAGTGAGTGAGTGAGTGAGTGAGTGAGTGAGTGAGTGAGTGAGTGAGTGAGTGAGTGAGTGAGTGAG
Organism: Paralvinella palmiformis; assembly: GCA_025642065.1. Classification (NCBI taxonomy): domain Eukaryota; kingdom Metazoa; phylum Annelida; class Polychaeta; order Terebellida; family Alvinellidae; genus Paralvinella; species Paralvinella palmiformis. Next base: position 214,421 of record JAODUP010000092.1, on the reverse strand, counting down.
TGAGTGAGTGAGTGAGTGAGTGAGTGAGTGAGTGAGTGAGTGAGTGAGTGAGTGAGTGAGTGAGTGAGTGAGTGAGTGAGTGAGTGAGTGAGTGATGTTTTACGGCCACTGTTGATCATTTAGTAAGCTAAATGGGCCGAGCGACCTCAAATGTAATGAAGTGAAGTCAAAGATGAAACACCCTTCAGATATGAAGAGAGTGAGTGATCGAGTCAGTGGGTGATTGGGTGGGTGGGGTTGACACAGAAATGAGAGGAGAGAGAGAGAGAGAGAGAGAGAGAGAGAGAGAGAGAGAGAAGAAAAAAATCTATAAAAATTAAGCAGTAAAACTGATCACAGACGCCATATAAGTATTCACGAACTCATTGTCCTCCTGATGCGACGTTCACACATCGCCCCATAGCCACATGTTTATACACTGAACGCTACACGTGAGTCGGACTAAACGATTACTACGAGTCCAGCAAAAGACGATCATCTCCTAAAACGCGCATCTCCCTCTAGTCGACGGGACGCCAAGGAAAACTTCAAATCCCGACGGTTCTTTCTCCCGTCTGGAAGTGGACTTTTTTCCCTTTCTCTTTCTCCCATAGTAATCCCGCTGCCTTAATGGTGACGAACAGCGTCCCGGTTGGCGAGCCGTCACCGTTGGCAAGCTAAACTAATGAGATTTCAACGAAACCGACTCTGATAGTTATTGCTGATCGTCAGTTTTATGATAAAGAACGTTGCCGCGTTGGTAGTTGGGAACGATAGACAATATGTCGTCGGCGCATTCCGTCGGCGCAGACCGGCTCCATTTCCCGTGGAAATAGCTCGATTACGTCATCCATAAATCGTCAACGATGGAAGTGGTTGTTGCAAGAATGGTGGTGGGACAACCACGATCCAGATACCGGTGGGAGATACATATTTTGTACAACAACAGAGCGGTACTTAAGAACAGTTATTGCCGATCTCTGTACGAGCTCGGGTCAAAAGTTGGAAGCGTTTTTTTTTCCTTTTAAGAGTGGCACCGTTCAACTTAAAACACATTACCCGCAACTGCCGAAGCGGAGCGATCATAACGTCTCTATAGAAGCTGAAATTCTGACCTTACCCACAGATGATTTAGGAGTATTATGACAAACGTCGGATATTGCTTGCTAAAACATTATCATGCGTGATATTGTTAGAATAAATACACGGTATATGGGGCTATCGCTAGACGATTATTTCTGTCTTGTTTAATATCTATGCTGATATAATATCTGTGCTAAAATATATCTTCTTCGTGGCGGTAGATACTGGTCATCCCGTCATATCTGATCTTATCAAACCGTGACTTTAACGTATTTAATGTTGAGTATCTACCATTCGAACCTGGATTCGAACTTACCACGCACGCATTGATTGGATATATTGCTATTCGTATCAACATATCCAAATGACTTTAATTCCTTCAGCTTAAACCCTCTGGTGCTTGATTCCTCCCCGAAAACAGAACTGGGTTACGACAAACGACCGTCTTTTGGTGGTTTGTGTGCTTAAAGGAGGAGATTTCGGACATTAAGTATACGATCCATTACTCTGTACGCTTTTCTGCCGATTTATCTGAAATGCTTATGACACTTTTGACACACATCCGTAATTCGCCTATGAGCCTATCTGATATCCGGATGTGGAAAAACCGACTGGATCCAGAGGATAACCTAAGAAATTCCGCTGTTAAAACAAAGATTTTTACGACATTGACAAAGTTATCTCGTTCAGAAATTAAAAATAAAAAGTTTTTAGCAGGAAGTTTTCCCTACTGAGTCTGATTATCATGTTTAAAACGAAATTATGATTTAGTTAATTACAATAAACTACAACGAACCTTATTTTATAAATCTGCATATAATTCATATATATATATATATATATATATATATATATATATATAGAGAGAGAGAGAGAGAGAGAGAGATGAGGTATGTGTGTGTGTGTGTGTGTGTGTGTGTGTGTGTGTGTGTGTGTGTGTGTGTGTGTGTGTGTGTGTGTGAAGACATAGATGCAGTTCTTGTATAATACTGTGAATTCCATTTCGATTACAGTGTCTTAAGTTGGACGGAGAAAGAAGAAGTCTGTTAGTTTATTGGACTGATCTTGTATGATATAGATGTTAGTAAATGAATTTACATTAGACGGAATCTTTGTTTATCCATTTGATAACACTGTTATTGAACTGTGTCAAACAGCATGTCATCAAATGGGGCTCCGGTGTCCTGTGTAATTGGTACTGTCATGGACAGAACCCTAATGCCCTACACATCAGAACTGAAGAAATTAAAGCCCAAATTCTGCTACCATAAAAGCGACTATGTCGGCATGAACAAGCACCTAAAAAAATAGAACACTAGGACTGATCCTAAAGCTTTCTGGCGGTACACCAATTCAAAGTTGAAAAGCAGACCAAAGTTAGATGATCTCTTGAATGGAGGTGGAAACTTAACTTATGACGACAAGGAAAAGGGAGAAGTTCTTTACAATTGTTTTTACTCAGGAAGACACCAGCAAGATCCCAAAACTTGGCACAATTCACACATAAACACCACTCACTCACATAAAAATTACTCCAGAAAAGGTTGAAAAGAAACTGTTATAGCTTAAAGTCGCAAAATCTGCAGGGTCAGATGGATTCCACCTAAGAATTATCAAGGAAACGGCATCCTCTATATTTCTACCATTAAACACCATATACATAAAATCAAATTATAGACCTATAAGCTTGACGTCCGTTGTTAGAAGATTGATGGAAACCCTAGTAAGAGACCAGATTGTGAGCCACATGATGGAAAACAGTTTATTCTGCGACGAACAGCATGGATTTGTACCAGGTCGGTCGTATATGACTCAACTACTGATCACGATTGAGCTATGGACTGAACTGCTGTACACCAGAGCCCCACTAGATGACATTTATCTCGACTTCAAGAAGGCGTTCGACTCTATCCCCCATAAAAGGCTGCTGTCTAAGATGCATATGGCATAGGAGATATCATAAAGGAGTGGATCAAAAGCTTTCTAGTGAATCGAAAACAAAACGTTACAGTAAATGGAATAATGCCATCATGGTCGGAAGTACATAATGGTATCCTCAAGGATAGTGTTTTAGGGCCTATATTGTTCATTATATTTATAAACGACTTGTCAGACGCAGTGACCAGTACCAATAACATATTTGCAGATGACACCAAACTGCTTAGAGCTATCAGAGGACCTGAGGACCGCAAGAATCTCCAGAATGACTTAAACCAACTCGTCAAATGGTCTGAGAGATGGCAGCTTGGATTCAATGAGAATAAATGCAAGGCATTCCACTTAGGCAACTCAAACCAAAAGCACACATATGAGATGAATTGCACAACCTTAGCCATAACTCATGCGGCGAAGGACCTAAGTGTCACAGTGGATGAAGACCTAAAGTTCCACAAGCACATAGCTAATGCTGTAAATAAAGCTTCTAGATTGTTAGGCTTGATCAGGAAGACCTTCGCACTCCTCGACGAAACAACAGTGCCAGGACCTATTCACAGCCATGGTTAGACCGTACCTTGAGTATGAAATGTGATCTGGCATCCGAGATACAGAGGAGACAAACTAGAGGTTGAGAAAGTACAGAGAGGGGCAACTAAACTGATCCCAAGCATTAGCCATCTCCCATACGATGACCGACTTAAATTCCTAAAGCTGCCATCTTTGGACTTTAGAGGGCAATGAGGAGATATGATCCATGTATTTAATATTATGAATGGTATGGACAGACTAGATCCCCATAACATCTTTATCTTCCCACCTACCGGTAACAACAACACCAGAGGCCACAGTCAAAAACTGTTCAAGGGACGACGCAGGCATGATTTGAGGAGAAGCGTTTTTAGCCGAAGAACAATTCATGACTGGAACTACCTGCCTGAACATGTGATACCTTGTGCTAGCCTGAAAAGTCAAATTTGGACAACTTTTGGAAGGGGGAGCGCTATAGATGGCCATGATAAAATGAGATATATGCACTCCAGAAATAAAACCCATAAGGACCGGAATACCATAACTGGCATTGCCTTTTTAATTCCGTATATAAGGTATCACGGTATCAAGGCATGAACTGACATTCAATAACTTCACATCAATCCTTTGAACTCAGACGAAAGCACAATGTTGAATAGTAATTTTAATATTCGACAAACATAAAATGGACGGCGAAGGAAGTTTAATGACAAACAGGTTGAATCAGTCGAAGGATTGTATTATCAGCCAAAAATCATTTTTAGAAGACCTGAAACATATAGGCGCCGTTTAATTAACGTTTTATCTATTCAAACATCATGAAAATTCATCATCTGTAATGGCGTCAACTTTGTTTGTGGTATTTCAGGTGCTCTATGAAGTCAAATTGTATTTTTTAACCCTTTAACCAATAGAAGCAAATTATAGCTTCATTGCGCCGTTTTTTTTTTTTTTTTTTTTTTTTTTAGGGTAAAGCCCTTTTCCAAATTTTAAAAAAAACCAAAAACTCCCACAATCAAATTTATATATTAACAAAAAGGATAAGTGTAGTATCAAGCGTTTTAAATCATGTAAATCCCACTTTTAAAGTTCGGGATTTGTTCCTTTTGTGGTGTTTGGTCATGTGGTTTTAGTCGTGGTAATTATTAAAAACAAAATATATCCAATATCTGATACCTGTTGCTAATTTCAAATATATATATATATATAAATTAATATGAATGTAGAGGGCAGACAGTTTTCGGGGATTGTGAGAATGTGTGTGTTGTGTGTGTGTGTGTGTGTGTGTGTGTGTGTGTGTGTGTGTGTGTGTGTGTTGAGAGAGGAGAGAGAGGGGGGGGAAAGAACAATCACAAATCAGAAGCCCTTTTCTAAACAAACCATCACCATATAAAACTTGTTACCAAACACAAAGCTGGCATACAGTTTCGGATTACTGTTTTGTAGCAATCTTTGAAAGATTTTTTATTTTATTAACATGTATTCCAGGAATATGAATGAACAGGTTATGTCTTTTCTATAAATTGTTGCAGCGTCTGCATCACTGAAACCTGATGCGGGCACAAATAGATGGTAAAGTTATGAAAGCATTTTCTCTAAAATTGACTCATTTAAATGATTTCATAAAACCGGCGTATTCTAGCCCGAAGATTCGATTTTATATCGATCAAATCAATAATTCATGGGTCCGAAATATTACGAATATTCTTGTATCCCATTACAGTTTTTCGGTTTCCGAATTACTCGAAAACATTAGTAGGCTCGGTTCGGACAACATCGTGTTTTCCGGCTGTGGTAACAACACACAGACCTAAGAAAGATGAATGGAAGTGGCAGGACATACTGATAATGGATACTGGAGGACTTGCAGCTATTACATCCTCCCCAAAAGAGGATATTCAAATAGAAAGTTTTCCGGGAGCCCGTTTCCAGCACTTCACGGAAATCCAACTGGATCCCAACTGATAAAGTAAAAGACCCAAATCTCCTTCAGTGTATTCCAAACTTCATCTCAGAAATAAAAAGTTTAACTCTTCTGAGCTCAGAGATATCCGCATAAATAATACTCACCACTACAAAAAAAAACTCCTTTATTTCCCAAACATCAGTAAAGGTTGCAGAAATATGAAATAGATTGAAATGAAATTGCAATTTTTATTACCACCAATTAATCCAAGGCCTCGGCGGTTGTAAATGCTTCCAAAAATTCATTAGGCATTTAACAGTTGGACTTTTCCAGATAAGATGCCACTTGGTAGACCTATAGTATCTGACTGCAATAGTCAATCTAAAAATGTTGCAAGTTTCATCGACAGTATTCTTAAACCACCTGCATTTTCTCTTTAACGGTCAATGACATATTCAGGCCACTAGCACTTCAATGGGCCGGGATGGGACCCCTCATTATGCCGACATATACATGGCTAAATTTGAGGAGGCCCTATATAAAGCAGCTTTAAAACCACAAACTTACTATCGTTATTTAGATGATATATTTATGGTGTGGCCCCACGGAGAAAAGGCTTTTTGGGGGATTTTTGGCTAGTTTAAATAATCACGAACCACCGATTAGATTTAAAGCTACATTAAATAAGCATAAAAGTGATTTCTTGGATACAACCATATTTAAAGATCGAGAAAATGAAAATGGATTATTAACAAAGGCCTTTTTTAAATCGACAGACACGCATCAACGGATTCCTTTCACCCTAAACATACATTTCAAGGAATCCTGAAATCTCAAATCTCACGTTTTTTAAAGAATTTGTTCAAAAATGACAGATTTTGATGAAGCGTGGCAGATATTGTCTCATTCATTATGCAAAAGGAATTATTCAAAAAGAGGGCTGCGCGATTTTAAAAGTGAAACTGTCCGTGAACTACAAATACAACAACGTCGTATTAATCCGATTAATCCTACAAATAGTCAGTGGTGTTTAAAACCATGTGGGATTAGCAGATGTAGATCATGCGAGATATTGTGTTCTTGTCACAATATTACAACTACAGTTACCAATAAAACATATGGAATAATAGGCAATTTAAACTGTAGCTCATCTAACATAATATATATCTGTGAATGTTTAAGTTGCTCTAAACAGTATGTAGGCGAGAGTAATGGCGAACTTCGTGTTAGAATGAATGGCCACAGATGTGCGATTAATTCAAAAGCGATGTCTTGTGCGTTATTCAAGCATCTTCTAGAACATACGCAGATTAATAAAGACATGTCCGAACCATCTCTAGATGGTTATGATTTAATTCCGATTGAGCAGCTACCTACTACAGGTTCATACACTCAAGACAAGATAAATAGATCAATTCGGGAAATTTTTTGGAAAAACGGCTAACATAGCAGCAAGAATATTTAAAAAACATTATAAAATTTTCCAACAAAAAGAAGTGCTGAATGTTTATAAATATAGAATCATGACAGCTTATTCTAAACACAAAAAATCTAGCTAGTTCCTTGGTTTCTAGCAAAATGTAAGAAAGTTATATTAAACAATGTCTCCTGGAGTTCTGAATAGCTTTTCTGTTAACACATCTCTAGTAAAGCAACTTAAACCCAATTATAAAATTCTCAGCCCTAGTAATTACTTTACTAAAACAAAGCAATATTCCCTGAAGTAGTTTTCAATCGAAGCTGCAACAAACCTTCATTACTGACAGCAGTTAGATCTCAGTACACACGGTTAATTGCTATTAATGTGTGTTTTGGTATCTTTACAGCTATGAAAAATAATTGGAAAATTGGTTTATTTTCAATTGCTCTAATCAAAACAGTTGTTTTGATTGTAGTAACAGCGCTTCGTTCTAGACAAAGACTACAAAGGCTAGATTGTGGTTTTAAATAAAACACTAGCTAGGGAATTCTGGTATAAATATTGCTGGCAAAGTAAATACTCCATCTTTCCGTAATGCTCCCCTGTGATTGGTGGGGAGGAAATTTCTCGACCACTCCAACATAGAGTATGTGCTGAATATTATTATTATTATTTTATTCAACCTCCATAGAAATGGAGAAAATACAGGATAAAAGTACATACAGCGTTTTTTTAAAGTTTAACCCGAAAAATTCTCGTTAGACCATGGCTTTATATAATTGTCCTCGTATAACATAACTAGTAGTGAGTGAGTCGACGAGACCGTCAGCAGAGCATGGAGATTGACTAGAATTCGTACAACCTGGGAAAAGAAGACTAGCGGGAAAAATACCAACATCAACAATTCGATTTACTAATGTGCCAGGTATTAAGATATTTTGAGTGACAAATAAATCAATAAAATATACGCAAAGGTTTTACTGGTTGGTGAATCATTTTGAAATATTCTGGGAAATAAACACTTGTTATATTCATTTAACATAGTATTCGCACCAGTTATGCCAAGAGCTTGAATAAAATTATTATGATGAAATCTTTTGCTGAGACCACAAACGTATTTCATGATGTTGTCTTGTGCAGACTGAATCTTAGCCACGTTATTGACACTCACGGATAGACAACCAACACCATATAATAAAGTAGGCAAATATATGGTTTTATATAAGTGAACTTTTTGTATTTAAACCTGGATATGACATACCAATATTGCTTATTGAAAACATACTTCGTTTAGCTTTTTGAATTCGAGTACTAACATAGTCGTTGTATTTAACATTATTATTAAAAGTTACACCCAGTATATCCATGTCTTCCACATTTTGTATAGGTTTGTTTTTCACATACCATTAGGGCGTTGTCGTAAAACAACCATATCCTTTACATACCATCATACCGTCTTTTTGATGCCGAAATTAAAACGACAGCCTGGGGATTCTCCCCGAACAACAAAACAAACAATTACAATCTTATAAGTTAGGGAATTTTGGGGGGGTGAAAATACTACTATTTCTTATTTATAGAGGATTTTATCTAAAAAAATATTCGAAACCAAGTTTCGGAAAATGTACAATTTTAAAACAAGGTAAGTATTTTGGGCAAACGAAAAAACACCAAAACCAAACCCCCCCAATTTAAAAAACATGCATAATTTTCCCCCCCAAAACACACACACACACACACACACACACACACACACACACACACACACACACACACACACACACACACACACACACACACACATACACACACAAAATATATATATATATATATATATATATATATACACACACAATATATATACACACACACATATAAAACACACACACACATATATATATATATACACCCCGCGCCCACACGCACATATATTTTTTATAAAATTTTAAAAGAACCCAAACCCCCCCTTTTTAGAGCCCCTTCTACAGATATATATCGCGACCGCGTGGCGAAAATCAAGCCAGAGGTTTCCCGCTGAGCCATAGGAGTCTCTCCACTCTACAACGCACGATCTCGCAGTCAATGGCATCGAATAGCCCCGATAAATCTAACAAGATCAGAACCACAGTCTCCTAACCATCGATTGCCACCAAGACGTCATATTTTGCCAGCATACGATGTTTTATTTACTTCACTACCAATTTGTCCATAATCTTTGACAGCGTGGGTAAGTTCGATATATAGGTGTGGTAATATGCTACTGTTATTACTGTTAATGGACACACCCCTGCTTTGTACGACATTCCATGTACTGGACGTGTCCCATCCGCAGACTGGTTCTCGCAAGAATATGCAAGTCTGAAGTTTGGAATAAACGAAGTGAAGCAGTTAAACATTGTTTTATATAGTACCAAATACTACAACAATAAGTCGATCATTTTATAGCTGTTCTGGATCCAGATATGATTTGTTTATGTGAGGTTTAAGCCTCGCATCTTTCAGACTTGTCGGAAAAACCCCAACTACTCAACAAGGTGTTGGTAATCTTAGTTAATACAAGACTTAACGAGTTGATGTATTCTTTGCAGCATTTTGGTCGGTATTGGGTCTAGCACGTATAAAGCACACTGAAGTTTAGCTACCACCGGTGGCCTAGCGGTTAAGCACCCAGCACTTGGTGCTGAAATATGTTAAAAACTAAAATTTTGAATTGATCCGTGTCAGTATAAGAGCGTATTTTGGATTATCATGTTACATTGACTCTAGCTAGTTCTTAGTTTGGCTATCTAATCACGAATAAACGCTTCCATTGTCTGTGCCATATATCCTGGTAGCACACTACACTATATATATATATATATATATATATATATATATATATATATATATATATAGAGAGAGAGAGAGAGAGAGAGAGAGAGAGAGAGAGGTGATGTGTGTATGTTGTTGGGTTTTAAGTAAATGACTAATCATAACACAAAACAGATTTTCTAATAGTGATTTTTTATAAATTATATAACTCGAAGCTGACTTAACGTTCATTTTCATTAGAATTGTGACAAGTGTATCAGACAAGTATACGACACACTATATAGCTTCTAATGGATAGTCACAATTAATAATTTACTACCCAAAATGTCAACAAGTTGTAATATTAAGCAGCTAGTAAACACACAAAAAGTATAGACGAATTTAAAATTTTGCGGCCATTGAAGTCATATCAATAATTATATGGATTAATTGCACCACATTTTGTGAAGCGGTATCTAGAATAAAATATATATAACGTAATTTTACTTTCGTTTATATATAACTATCGTGGATTATATTTAAAAGAATATAACAAACAAACTTGTTTCAAGTACCTAAGGTACGAAGTATTAAATGACGTATTGACTTGAGCGCCGCCTAGTGAATCAATATATTTCATTATTTTACCAGACGATTGTAGAATCTAGATGTAGTTTAGAAACTTTATATTTTAAAGTATTTTTTCTGGTTTGCTTCAGTACCAACATCGTTATCGATATATATTTTCTATCATCCTTTTAATTTATTGCCATTATTGTCGATCACAAGTCGACGGGAAATGTCACTTTAAAAAGTTTAGTAAAGTTAGTCTTAGTGTGAGTGAGCAGATCTAGAAAAAGAGAATTCTAAATCATGATATATATATATATATATATATAGGTTTAGAGCTAAATCTAGTAAATAACTCAGTCCTAGATTTAAGTTAGAGTCTAGATCTATATCTAGTAAGTATCAGACTAATGAGTCAGTGACTGAGTAAAATTTATCACACTGCTATTTTTTAATATCTAACCCTGGATCTGGTTTTGGACGTCTTGATCTTATCTCATTATCTCACATGTTGAATTTGTAATTCTGAAAGCAATCTGATTCTCCTAAAAATCTGTAAAGGTGCATAGGTTTCACTACCATTTTATCATTTGTGATTTTATCAGTGTCTTCTGGGACACTGAATGGCCTAAATTGTTCCGATGTGTTGTTAAACAACATTCACCCATCCATCCTTTATTATAGTGTCAAGTATATATTAAAAAAATAAGGAATACGCCATACAATTTATGGCGTATTGCTTATTTGACGATGCCATGCCGCTCATTTGTATTAATAGGAACGTGGTTAAAATGGTCTCATTTGTATTAACAGGAACGTGGTTAAAAGGGTGCACAGGCAAATGCTCGCCAGACAAATATCATTGGACAAATACTCACCAATAAAGTGGGAGATTGGACAATAAAAGAAAAATGTAATAAATGTCGAAGTTAAACGAATTTCTTTCATTTATTTACATTATGAATCATGATTGCAATGAATGAAGCCCTCAATATTATATGATTGTAAACATGGATCAAATTTATAAAATATTGCAATTGCTGATATAAAGAAACCTAAAGATTACATGGGTTCAATAAAGGAATCGATTAAATGGCTTCTACAGGTTTCGGTTAAATATAAATCATAAAGAACTTCAATTGAAAATGTATTGCTTTAACTGGAAGTCAGTTGACAAAAAATATAATATTTGAAACTGTTGACATTATACTTTAATATCTTGAAGCCAAATCATTATTATCATACACAATATAAAAAAAATTTGTAAATAAGATGCAAAGCATCACAAAAAGAATTGTTTTGTTTTGGTCCAATGTTTTGTTTAGTTTAATATTTTTTTCTTGGTGGGCATTTGTCCAATCTCCTACTTTATTGGTGAGCATTTGTTCAATGGGAATTTGTCCTACTTTTGGTTAAAAGTAACTGGAATATTACAGAATCAACAGTTTTTGGACTCCTGATTTTCCAATTCCATTTTTTTAAATAATTCCTATATTGGAATTGACCATCAATTCCAGAATTGTATTAACCCCATGCCTGGTATATATATATATATATATATATATAGAAAGGTTCTAAGTATTCAGCATGATTTAACTGGCAATTGATGTAAATTGAATGATTACTTTAAATACCTGTGCTAAATATGAATTTAATGATCCACTAAGCGTGAAAGCACTGACTACTTAACACCTGTTATGTTGATTTCTCAAGATCATATTTATGACAACCCAATATGATTAGATTGTTTTAAAATATACTTGTTAGTAATTTTAGGAAACAAACAACTCTGATTGCTGTATTGTGAATTATATTCTATAAAAGTTATAGTACAAACAATCTCACAAGTTGGATCATCTAATAGTATTGAATACTTTTGCATTTAGAAATTTGAAGAACAAACAGGACAACATGGGAAGCTCAACTGTTGCATGTCAAAGTAGAGAAGTGTTCAACAGACAGAAAAAGCTGTCCCTTAGTGCCATTGATAACAGTCGTAAAGGCAGCATTGATGATGCAATAGTGAATCTAGTCACATTTATCAATGATCAGTCTAATTACTTCACATTAAGCTCATGTTCGGGCAGAATTCACATATTTGAGGAGGTGAGTTAGCATTTAATATTTCACACTTTGACTTTGTTCTTTTAATTGTTTCTATCGAACTGCATAGTTTTCAATAATTGTGCAATATCTAATAGGAAAAACACATCAACTGAGAGCATGCACTATATTGAATTTACTAACACCTGATGAACCTCACTTTCTATAATGACATGTGATATTTAAAACAGTACATCTGATTTTTTAAATTAAATAGCAGACATGTCTATCTTCTTAGGGAACATATAACCATTACCATGTGTATTGTTCCATGTTTGTCAGTAAACTGAATGTCTGTTGCTAAATGTAGTTTTATTTATTCTGAAATATATTATTATTACAGAATGACAAACTTACTAAGAAGAAGGGATGCAAGTGGCTGTATACTACACATGATCATTGTGATGCCCGAGATGTGGTATGTGTAGCTATACATTATGTAAAGATAACTTGGCATTACAATGGCATTGCACTATTTAATTAGTATTGTTATTTTTTTATGAGACCCTGGCATTTTAGTGGGCATATTTCACAGGATCATTAGCACATTTCATAAAGTTCTTGAAGTGAATATGCCACAGAATTTCTGTGCATTTCTTCCACCACGAAGAGGTCCAAAACAGCTGAAACCCATTGCTGTTGCATAATTTGCCTCAAAATGGTAGTAGCAGGAAACAAAATCATCTACCAATTTTTCTGGCCCTGGACTCTGGGTAGATTTCTATCCTAATAACTATTTGACACTTACGGTGCCTATTTTTCATGAAAGTATGTCACTGAAAACACAACATTCCATTTGTTGTTTTATATCAGACCGATATTGCTGAAATATGCCAACTGTCATGACTGGTTATCAGTTATTGTATGAGACGTGTCATACAAGCAGCCATGTCTTGGATGAGATAAAGAATCAATGGAGTAGTCATCTCTTCAATAACTGAACTGCCATAAGTTCAGAGCTATAGTATGTTTAATGGATGTTTCAAATGGTACTTCTGGTACACTTCACCATGTTTAATTGATAGTACAGTTGAGGGCATCTTCATGGCCTAATTGGTAGTGCAGTCTGCCATATATTTCTCGATCCAAGATTTGCACCCTGACTGGAATATGTCTGAGGGATGTTTCATCTTTCACTTTGTAGATTTCTTGGCATATTTAGCCTACCATGTGCACAAAGGTGGCCATAAAACAGCAAACATTTCAGTTGGTTTTATTTCAGTTATTTGTGCGATGATTGTGTTGTTGTTGTTTGCTTTACATAATTCCTGTCAGCTAATTTAATTTTGATAACATTTTGGAGAAAGTGAATGAGTGAAAGTGTCTAAATTAAGCAATTTATTATGTTCTTCCATTTTTGATTTTACAGTTGGAATCGCTCAAACGGTCTGAAGGTGATGCAACTCTGAAATATGAGGCCTTTATTTTGCATGTACAGTGTTATGATATTGAAGCTTCTCAGACCGTGGTTAGTTATAATTTGTGTATATGAGTATTATGACAGAGTCGTGTGGATAGCACTATTGAATTAACAGTATATATACTTCCAGAATTTGTTAGATTTTACACTGTTATCTACTCCCATATACATCCATTCAGTTAAAACAAAGTGTTTAAATATTCTACATCTAGTACATTAATTACAAGCCCACTACCAGTATTGATATGTTTTTAGTAATTATATGGATGCATTATCACTTTGTGCACTCGTATATCAATAACAATAATGGTTTTGTATTTTTTCTTACAAATAATATAGTTTTAATGCTTATCTAAATTTTGTATTACTTTATAAAGCATTCTGTTTCCATGACGGCAGGCTTCCGAAATTCTGGCATATCCATAAGCAAAAAAGGAAAAATTGTTGTGGTAAGCATAACCATTGTATATTGGGAACAAATAGATGTGTATTGCATATGCAGTTGCTTCTTTTCCTATACATTGATTTGCTGCACTTTTCAGAATTACTATCAAACCATTATAATTTCTATCTGATGATTAATATTAGCAGTATTATTTGTCTATTTTATGATCATGTGTTAGAAAGATATTGCAGTAAATCATTGTCTTGAGTCTTTGAAAAATATTTCAAATTTCTTCTCGCGTCAGATCTGTTCATCGGTCTTGTATCTATTTGACTTTTTATTGGTACAGGCAGTAAGAAGTACTCATGGTTTGGAAGTACCATTGACACATGATGGCGTATTACTTGTATCAGAGCAGGTATTGTAATCTCAGGTGTCACTTGTTATCAAGGGTGCCTCCGTGGTCTAACTGGTAGTGCGTTGGACCACAGATCACTACCGCCCGAGTTCGAATCTCAGCGTGGGCATATTTGAAGGGTGCATTTAGCCTACCAATGTGCACAAACGTGCACGTAAAACATCAATCATCGTCATTGATCATCGTCACTTGTTATCAGACTAATAACTATTGTAATCTTAGTGCAGGTATTATAATCAGTCTGAGACCTGTTGGTTGTTATTGATGTGTATTTTTATTGTGTCCAGTAAAAATGTTTAAACAACAACATTATACTTCAACACAACATATATCATTATGGTTTACTTCCAGTATGTAAGCCATATCTGTACCCTGGCTAATGAAAGAATGATGGAAAATGTCATAAGAATCCAAAGGTAAGTTCCTTTCCTATTTTAGTACAGTATTCTGTTTACTACTTTCTCATGATTATCGGTGACATCTTGTTTTGTTGGTCGGGGAGAATCCCCAGGCTGTCGCTTAATCAGCACAGCCTCTATGTTGAAGTGGTTGAAAAATCTCCTCCCCCACCACTCACAGGGGAGCAGTATGGAAAGATGGAGCCGAAATACCTGAGGGTGGTCACTGCCAGAGTGGTTTACGTCCTCAGGGGTTTTTAACGTCCCCCTTTATTTTAAATAATTCAGTGGAGACGGCAGTGCCATTTAACGTGGTCAGCCACCCACGATGTAGTGAGCCAAGAAATTAATCCCTGGAAAAGTTTCGACCTCTTACGGGGTTCGAACCTGCGACCGTTGGCACCAAGTGCCGGGTGCTTAACCACTATACATCTTCACTAGTTCACTGTCCTCTTTTGTGTTGTGGTGGCCACTCCGTGGTCTAGCGGCAGCGTCTTGGACCACAGATCACTACCACCTGTGTTTGAATCTCGGAGTGGGCGTATCTGAGGGTTGTTTCATCTTTGACTTCACTTCGTTACCTTTGGAGGTCGCTCGGCCCATTTAGCCTACCATGTGCACAAAAGTGGCCGTAAAACATCAATCATCGTCATCTTTTGAACATCATCACCAAACATCAACAAATATTAAATCGGCTTCAGTCGTCACTACAACTTCATCAACATTGGCATCAGCTGGAGGCACATTTGTTCTTATTTATTTCTTAATGTTCTTACCTTTAAATGTATAAGCATATCCTTTCAAAGGCCACAGTCTGCTCAGTCCTCTGTCTGAACCTAGAGATATGTTTTAGTATATTATAATGTATTAGGGAATAATATATTGCGTTTGAGACAACATAGGGAGATCTCCCATAATGCTGTAGACCTCCAGGTTTTGAGATTGCAGTCATATGATGTTGGTTTCCGTGCGATGTTCATACTTCAGTAAAAGACGTTTTGCTGGAAGTAGCCTCTCAGTGAAATGTCCAAGGTGTGACAGCTCCAAGGCTAAACAAAGCGAAGCGATCACCGGGAAGAAACCATATGACTCATAACTTGCAGGGGTAGAGAAAGTTTAAGAACGTCTGTGTCAGTCAGTGAAATATTGTTGTAGAGCTACGAGCATTCAGCATTAATTGATGATAGTGTGACATATGAGAGGTGACAACTTTAAAAAGGGCCATCCTCATCTGCCACTCTCATTTCTGTTTAATGTCTTAATGATAACAATGATGATGATTTTCGTCATTGGTATGTGATGAAATGTTTGAAAACTACCGGAAAAATAAAAGCAAGCTCTTATTCAGAAATCAGTCCTAATTGTCCATATTGCAATATGTCATTAATCACTGACACAATCGTCATCATCATTACTTTGGGGCGCCTCCGTTTGGCCTAGCAGTAGCATGTTGGACCACAGATCACTACCACCCATGTTCGAATCTCGGTGTGGGCATATCTGAAGGTTGTTTCATCTTTGACTTGCTTCATTACCAATGGAGGTCGCTCGGCCCATTTAGCCTACCTTGTGCACAAAAGTGGCCGTAAAACACCAATCATCATCATCATTACTGATCTCATTGTTTCTCTGTTGTTTGATGGGTAAACTTTATCATTCATGGACTATTTGATGATTTATTGAGCTTGCTATCCTGCTAAATCCTCCTCACACATTTTTTAAGCTGATAACGTACTGTATTTTCTTTAGGTTCTTCGATGCCTTTAAGACAGCCATGATGCTAGAGTGTAAAACTGACGAGGAACAAGCCACCTGTAGAAAACCAAACCAAAATACAGTAAAGCATAAGGCAGCCGATGATCGGGTCCCTGTGACACAATTGCTGGACAGTTCTTGTATATCTAAAACATGTAATATTACCATGGAAGAAAATCTGACAGAATTATTTATGGAAGCTCTGAACGAATAAAGCCATTTATTTTTTATTTTTTTCTGTTTATATTTGTGTGAATGTGTTTTAGTCTTATTTCTAATGAAATATATAACAATTATTGTTTATTTCTTGATTATTCACTTGATCCAGCAGTCTCATTATACAGTGTAATTGAACTGACCCGATATTGTGTTTATTTAGAGATGCTAATTAAATGCAAAACTAAACCGATGGATGATTCAAGCTGAAAACAGAAGAGTAAAGGAAAATAAGGTTAAACAAACTTAATAGAATAGCTTTATTAAAGAGAAAAACTTACAGATAATTAAAGTGCTTTATATTATCTAAAAGCGCATCTGCATTGGAAAAGTGTGTTTTAGTTGTGCAACATGGTAAAAGCGAAGATGGGGGTTTAAACAAATCTTTATTGTAAATGGAAGTTTGATTTGTGTGGACCTTGTACTTTTTTGTAACAACAATTAAATATTTTTTGGTAGGTTGAGGTAGATTTTTTAATGTAAAATTACCTTTTCAAAATGTTTGCATATCTTCCAAGTATTTAGGAATAACGAGTTTAGGATCAATTTAAGTGAAATAACAGAAAACATTTAAAACATAAAGGCCTAAAAATATAGTTGTCTAAAACTGTTTTACATATTCACAATAATGACAGTAGATACCAGACAACAGGATCCATGGCAATTGGTGTCAAAGGCATGAAACTGTGGAATTGTTTAAATGATGCTTATAGACATATAAACTATGTACATAATTTCTTATTGTATTGCATGTACGGCAATTTTGAATGGCTACTGCTGGTAAGGGCTACATTAATATAATTATTATTTATAAAGGAAAAAGAAACATTCTGTTGTAATGTCAAACTATGTGTTCTATTCCTTCTCCAATTAATAGCCCAAACATATGGACCCTTGTACATATGTATTTATAAATGCACACACACACAACACTATTATATATGTATATTGTATGGTTATTAATACTGTACAATTTTACTGAAATGGCATCAGTAACTATAAGTGCATCATGTATGATTATCATCGTCTTTAGTTAAAATGCATAAGACTATATAGCTAAATACAGGCAGCATTGATTAAAACAAATTGAGATATAATTAACACAACGTTAGGATTATTTAATTTTCTTTTATTATGTAAAACTTATAGATATACATGATGTAAATATATGCACAACTCAAGAGTACATAATCAACATTACACATATAAAAAAAACAAAATAGTATAAAATAAATTTACATTGTGGTCATAATAATTAAGTATGCATTTGTAAACAGACTGGATTGAATTTGAGTTTAATTTTGAATCGTCAAATAATGAAATATACAGACGTCTTAGTCTTAGAAAATAACGATTAATTCATTATTATATCTATATTAATTACGATAATTTATTATTTAGGGACCTGAAATGTCTGTCCCCAGAATTGAAGCAGAATATTCAGTAAATGTTTCAGATGCTATTTTAGTATTTAAAGGCGTCACGTTTCCATGGTAAATTATCCCATCACCAAACGGAAGTTTAGGTCACGAACCTTCGCTGAGTTCGCAGCGTTATGTCACTTATCATCTTATGATGTTACGGAAATGAATTATACATTTGTGTTCTTGGATGTCGGTGATAAGAAATGGAAGGAAACGTAAGACAATTTTGAAGCTTACGTACATATTGAATAACATGGCGTAGCTAAAATATTAAATGCTCTTCCTTGCCTAGATCTATCAGTTCTAAAAAGGGTCTGTTTTACACATAATATCGCCCATGATATATCATTTGTCTGTTTAAAACAAAATTAGGGGCCCCCTTTATTTGTCACTATAAAGACTATCTGTCTTATTATATTATAGGTCTCAAATAGTAATAAAAAACCGGTTGACTGTAATTTACTTCATTATCATTATGCTCAACTAGTGGAACCAAGTCTAGACTCTACCAGCTACTGAGGACCTCTAGTTTAGAGTCTCCAATCGTATCTATCGGTCTGGTTGAGGGTTCCGAACTATCTCAAGCTTTTCCCACCATCAAAGGATCAATGTTTGTGGTTTTGATTACCACGTGATGTATAATAAGGTTACAGCAGCATCTGCCGTGGATGCAAATATTGAGCCACTGTAACCATGCTAAATAAAACACAACTCAAGTCAATCACTCAATGTGAAAGATTTGAGTCGATTGCTGGTTATAAACACATTCTTGGGATGTAATCATTTACATCATAACACGAACCAGTTATGCCACCCCCTATGTTGTTTCATTCAGCTACATTTACCAGATAACCCTAACTGGTTACCCAGCATATCAGTCATGAAACTATATTCGATCTTTGATGGTAAGTGTTCTTCTGACTATCTCATAATACATTGACATAGTTTGTGAGAAACAGAATAGTAAATCTAACCATGAGTCAGTTTTTATTTATAGACAAAAGAATTATGGTTACATTTTAATTATTCACAAATAGAAAATACTCTAGGCTAAACAGTATTAACTGGAATATTTTACATCAGATATATTTGAAACACTTGTCAAATCAATAATTTTCATATTAACTTGAAAGATCCCAATTTAGGTAAGATGAATTTATCTTATTACATACTATAACTGAACACTTGCAGTCATTTAGAACAGGAGAAATCAGTATTGTAACAATTTAAATATATCACCCGTTATACAACTAATTAAAAAATAGTATGAATATTTACCTCTCCCTAAGAAAGCATAATCATTAATAGTTTTTTTTAATGGAATTGATAAATTTGGAATTAAAGCTTGGTACAAAAGATTAAATCCACAAATTAATTCAGAAATATTTTTTCCATGACAATCTTATTACTTGGAATATAAACTACTTGAAGTAGGTATTCTAAGTAGGTACACGTTGTATGTAGTATATATTATTGTATATATCACTCAATACAAGAATAACTTTTATATTTTGCTTTTTTTTGTGTTTGTAAAGCATAGAAAAATATATGGAATTGCTCTATTTGGAATTTTTATAAATTTATTGTGGAATTGACCCCATGTCATAGTCAGATATGAGACTACTGCAGTGAAAATTTTAGTTTTTTAATGCTTCTCGACATGAATTAATTCTGAATTAATATATGATATGCAATATGTGATATATGTGGGAGAGAACAATTTGTCAGTTGCCTTGCTGAACAAATAAAAATGTGCTACCATTGTGCTGAGGACAAAGAACTGAACCTTGATCTCTCACACACTGTAGCCATGAGCAAGGAATTTGATGTTCCACGTCGTTATGCTACAGGTGTGTGGTCATATAAAACTTGACGCTTCTATCCTGTTTAGGCTGAATCTGAAGTTCCAGGGTCATGTACTCAATCAAGTGGCATAGTTGAAGAAGGATACCCTCATGGCGTTGTCATTGCTGGTGAAGCATCGGAGTCGGATGAAGAGTTTCTTGAAGTCAGCTTGCCAGTACAACTGAAGACTGATGTACAAAAATCTAGTCCTTGTGAGTTAGCATTGCATTCTGTTTAGGATCAATTGTTTAATAAAGCATTATTGGTAATGGCAATATTGTTTACATATTTCATATTCCCATTTCTGAATGCAGCCTGTGCTGATAAACCACTGTTGAAGCTTGATGTATCAACAAGTAGAGTGAAAGTATCAAAGGTGTATGGTGTAAAGAATCCTAGATTTAATAGGTAGGCCGTTTATATTAGATGAAACAAGTATGGAGGGGGGGGGTGCTGTAGAGAAAGACAGAATATAATCAGTGATGCTCGTTGAAATGAGCTTTTAAGCACCATCATCACTTTAAGGATATCAATGTGACTGATCTACAAATCACTTTCAATCCTGTTGCTGATGAATGTAATCATCACATTAATGATATTTTCTAAAGTAATTTGTTTAATCCATTTTTCAGCTTACTGCACCAGAAGTTGAGTGAGTACTGTTACCTATTTATATTAATACTATTTAGTGTTTATATTTTTATTCGGCCATCGAGTGTTCTGGTAGTTTGATACAATTTCTGGTTGTATAGTTTTCAGTGTCCTTCACCACAGTTTTCCATAATGACCGTGAGTGTGATCCAGGTACAATGTAATAGTTTAGTGGGCATATTTTGTCACTGGTCAGATGTTTAATGGCCACTTCTGTGCACAAGGTAGGCTAAATGTCCTTCAGAGGTAATGAAGCAAAGTGAAGAATGAAACATTCTTCCAGCATATCCATGCCAAGATTTGAACTCAGGTGATCGAGATCTGTGGTCAACCACACTACCAGTTTGACCATGGAGGCACCGCTGTGTCTAGTGGGAGTATATATTCTAGAAATTAAGGATCAACAAGGGGGCTAGATTGTCCTGTACCATATACCATATATATATACCAGGGTATGCGTTGTGAGACCAGTAAATATCTTTTATATAATGGTGTGCACTTGTGTTGTTTAAAAATTGAGTCATTCAAGTGGGCTTTTCTGTGTGGGTTACCTGATATTTTGTTAAAAAAACTCCATTTGGTTCAAATTAACTCTGCACAATTAGTGATGAAGAGTAAGTCATTCCTATTCTTGTGCAACATTTGGGTTGCCAGTGAAATGGAGGACAGAATACAGGTTTTAATATCAGTCACTGAAGGTACTTTTATGGCGTACACAAATAAAACCCCACATGAACACTTAATTCGGGTATCAAGGGATTTCTTTACGAGATACCTTTGAAAGGGAACCATGTAAAGGGCATTATTAAACAGTTGCGAGACAGTAGAGCAAACTTTAAATCTTAAGCTGAAATAGTTCAGAAAGTGTATAGTTTTCTAGTTCGTGAAAAGCTTTATTTCTACCGATTTTACTTCGTATTATTTTAAAATTACTGTTTTCTTTGACTGTAAAACAGCTAATGGTTTAAAAATGTATATTTATTATCATAGGATTAGAAATTCTGTTTAATAGATCGATCACCTATTGTCACAAAGCAAACAATGTTTATAGTAGAGTAGATTTTGAACCGAATTATGTCTGCATTAGGGAAGATGGTAGACGCCTTTGAGCCATAATACTGAATCTGCTGTTTTTCTAATATTAATTTTATATTGATTCAATTAATTATGGAATGCATAACCACATTACAACCATTGTTTGGGTGCGAGCAGCAGTGTTATATGGTGATGAATTGACTGTTATCTTACAGGAGAGAAGAATGAAGAACTTGGTAGATATCTGAGAGAAAGTTTGACTAGCGCCTATTCTTCATCTGCCAAACGGCTATTTACGATCTCAAACAGCCTGTCCAAGTCAGAATCAGCATTACAGGTAATAGAGTAAACGACTCCTAAAATTCACATTTTATTAGTTGCTTTCGATTAGTAAGAATAAGTAGTTATCAGACATGGGGTCAATTCAGTTGCTTATTATTTTTAAACGGATTTGATAAATTTGGAATTTGCTACAAAAAATTAAATCCACGAATTAATTCACCATTTAATTTTTTAATTCAGAAACATTTCTTCCGTGGCAATCCTACTTGGAATATAAACTATTTCGAGTATAGGTATTCCAAGTAGATATTCGGGGGACCTACTCATGGTAAAAAATGGAATTGGAATAGATAAAATTTGATGTGGAATTTACCAAATGGAATTGACCCCACGTCTTGTAGTTGTATTACCTGGAAGTTATCTGTTGTTGTAGAATGGCTAGGTTCCTTTTGGGTATTTTTTCACGTTTCATTTTCACATGGTTTATCTAAACAGTTATCATGTTTATGTATATTGTTTAATATCTAGGCTTTTTATGTGTCTGTAAAATTCATATTCAGTGTAATTAGATGAAACTTGTTCAGATGAACTTGTTCTTTATATGTGTGGTGTGTATTTGTCATATCAAAATGAAATAAGAGTACTTTGGTTTGAAATTTGATCTTTCAGGATGCTTCCAACAACATGCGTCTCCAGACAAATGATTTATTTCACCTTGAAGAAAAACTAGACATCATAACAACATGTCACTTACTCCCAGATATCAAAATCTGATTATGTGTATGTCTCACCTAACGTTTCATCTTGGTCCAAAATACAAAACAAATTTTATCACGCAATAAGTAACATGTATTAGACTATAGATATATTTGTAATAGATTGTTCGAATGCTGTTGGAAATACTTTGCTGAAATGCTGCTATAAATATTCCCCATCTTGATGGAGTTTGGATAAGTATTTGAGTAGAAAACAATTTATTTGTTGGACAGCACCTGCATTCATATTATGGCTCGTGTTAATTTCTTTACCAACGATCCTGGCGGGTCAGTCGGTGTCTGCGCACATTGCCGGGTTGTTCTTGCTTACGGAGTGCTTTGGTTGGTGATGTAATGTAAAATCATCTTCCTTCAACGTTTAATCATTTGCCATCATCGTATGCCACATTTTAGAAGGCAGTAACAGCAGAATTGTTAGACCTTCAATTAGGATGTTATAACACGAGTGCTGCATAGCTTCCTTATAACTGTGTGAAATATAATCTTGTACTAGTGTTCTATTGATAATTGGTTGGTCTATTGAACTGCTGTAAAATGAAAAGAAATGCTACGAAGATCATCAGGTATGTTAGTGTTTAACATATATGTTTTCAAAGACACAAAGACTCTATAAACATATATTTTCAAAGACACAAAGACTCTATAAACAGTATATTTGTGAATTGAATTTTCTTACTGCATTAATGTATAATTTGTACGAGATTCGCTGACTATAAATAAAAACACACACAGTTTGAAACTGTCCATGTCTGATATGATCTGTTGCTATGGTTACACTGTTAACTGTCCTGTCATGACTTTCTGCTTCATTGGATTTGTCGCTGAACGGATATTGAACTGAACCGATATACCGATAATTGGTACAAAACTATGTTGTGTTGTTGCTTACTACTGGTGTTCAAACCCACTCATTGTGATCACCACATACACCACAAAATAAACATTATTCCTGGCCAGAGAACTACTTGACAACAATTGTTAACAACTTTTGATATCAAACAAGTACAAGTAATCCAGTATTACTAATACTAAAACAAATCACGTATTACTGACATGAGCAAACCACAGCAACACAAGAAACTCGCAGACAGTTCAAGCTCTATAAATATATGAAAACCATAATGTACCAACTTATCAAATGAAACGACTATAGGGTCAGTTTCTAAAATGTAGAAAATTTACTTTCTAATTGAGTTACCTTCTTTTATAAAGAATGTTCCCATTGTATATGCCCAGTAAATAAACAGTTCTTTATACATAACATCACATCATCTGATGAAAACGTCAACACTGAGAAGCCCTCTACGCAAATGTCACGTTTTGTGTAACATTAAATGGAATGCACAGTATTTGTGTGCAGGTGTGTGTTGGTGCATGTGCACAGCTGGTGTGGATGGTCACCACTCTGAGCTGTTTCTAAAATGTAACCAGCATGATAACACAAAAAAAAGTATATGCACAAAATCACAGTCACTGGAACAGAAAGTGATCCGAAATTAAATGAGATATCATCAGTGTCTGGCAGAGTTATTGGTTTGATCTGGAACGCATTTCCTCAGTACCGGTATGCCTCTAAGTGTGAATTACAGCAAGACAACTAGCTGAAGCATATCGTGTCAGCTTGGTCAGAAAGTCCTTTAAGCCACGTTTCAGCAATTCAGGTTGAGAGCATCCTTAAGCAATGAGGCTACATCTGCTTTATCAACTTTACTACCTGTAAATAACAATGCACAAAGATCGCTACATGAATGACATATACCGAATGACAATGAGCCATTTCAGACAAATTAGAGAATTAAAAAAAATTGCCAATAAGGCATACTCTATTACCTTTATTTGACCCTGTTACATCTTGTTCCAGCTGTAATTTACCCTGAGCACACTTCATCATGCCATCTTCAATTGTGTTACTGGCTATTAGCCTATAGACCTTCACTTCTCTGAAATATCATCGAGCAGTAATGATGATTAATTTGTCAACATCTGGGGTGGGTTAACGATTAATGAGTCCTTAGGGAAACTAGCCGACACTCCACAGAAGGAGGTAACACTGAAATTTGGTCCCACAACTTAAAGGCTTGCAGTACGGCATGCTAATGACTGTATCGAAAGAAGTGCCTTTCACAAACAGCTTAAGTTCGATTACGCACAAATAAAACTATAAATGCACCAGCTACGTGTATTAGGATTTCAGCGGAATCTTGCCAACTTCACCACAATTCCCTATGTGAAAATACTGTATTTAACACTGGTTCATACAATTCCGAATCATCTGTGTTTTTAGATAACAATATATTATCTCAAACAAGCATACTTTAAAAGATGTATGTCCACTGTTAAATATTATTACAGTCAAATATACAGCTTCTCATTTTAACTAATAAAATTGCACTCTAAGCCTGAAAAACATCCCCATAAAAGAGCAATTCTGTTCACATAAATGGGTGGCGTAGTAGAGGGTGTATTGATTTCCAGTGGCCAGATTCATTTTAAAGAAAGGAAGCTACTTGACTGAATTGGCTAAATATTTAATTGTTAATTGGTAGATTATTACAAGAAGCCTATGACTGAGCTCTAAAAAATGTGGGAAATATCATTCAACATGTTTACCTACATGATATAGAACTCTTACAATACAATACTAAATATACACTTCACTTTCAATATGTGACCAGCTAATATGAATTCTAACTGGTCAGATACCAAAGTTAGCTCATTAAAAACAAATGTGTAGTGGTTCTAGGATGAACAAGAACCGAAGATCATTCTTGTAGCACCAATAGGATCATGGCACCTATAAAGGTGCCAAAGGTTAGAAATCGGGTTTAATACATGGATCAGAAAATCAAATAAAACTTTGGATATCTTGCTGGTTATTAGTTAGTGACTCAGCATGAGTGCAGCATGGATTTCAGATATATCTGTTTTCCACAGTTCGCATAATTTAGACTCCGAGGGCCAAGCATACAAATGGTGAATTTCTGTAGCAAACTTGGCTTTATTTATACTAGCATTACAGGAATTGGCTCAAGAGCTAATAATCCAAGTTTAATCTGTAATTTTATTACAATACAGATGGTATTACAATAAAGGACAATGAATCACAAAAACAGCAACAATAACAATATAATGAAATAAGGATAATTTGTTTTACCTTCATAATGTGCTGATTTCTGCAACAAGCTATTAACAATGATCTGCAAACTAATTTTAAGCTGGCATGTTAATTATGTCCTACTTAAGGCTCAAAGTGTTCACTTACAGAGATTTAAATTAAAGGGAGCTTTGAAAATGGGTCCAAATGTGGTATACAGCACCACAAATTATGGCACCCAATACCGGGAACAGCAGGATTGGTGCACATTATATGTAAGCATCTGGAAAGCTTTTAAAAATAAAGTTAGTAAAAAGGCACGGACTATCACGAAAATGTAGGAGAGCCGGTTCTCTGTAAGATGTCTTATTTAAGGAGGAGATTTTTAAAATTTTATTTATGTGTAAAAGTTGCTGTTTTGTGGCCACTTCTGTGCACGAGGTAGGCTAAATGGGCCGAGCGACCTCCAAAGGTAATGAGGCGAAGTGAAAGACGGCATAGCCCAGCTGGGGTTTGAACACATGTGCTATAGACACATGGCCAACTGTGCTACTAGTTAGGCCGTGGAAGTGCCCTTTTTTTTATTTATAACAGTTTTGAGATGTTATTATGAAGCATGGTTGAATAAAAGTGGCAAAAGGAAAAATATAAACACACTGATAAACTAAGATAACAATATGGGGTCCAGAACACTCACTTTTTCTGTCCTAACCTATGGCATCTATCTTCTGCTTGTTTGTCATTGTATGGATTAAAGTCGATATCGTGGATCACGACAACATCAGCAGCGGTAAGATTGATGCCCAGACCTCCAGCCTTAGTCGACAACAAAAACACAAATACTGAAGGGTCTGTGTTGAACTTGTCTATCATGTCCTGCCTGTAATCGGAGAACTAACATTTAATAGGTGGCCAGAAATCACACCAATTCCAGGCAAGGATTGGTAGAGTTGATAAATTTTAATTCTAGGCTGTAGTTGAAAATTTGAGAATAGAACTGGAATTGGAACATTTTGGGCTGGAATGATTAAAATCCACAAACGATATGATACTACATTTGGTCATGTACGATATAGTGTAAATAAATATTTGTAAATAAGCCACAAGCAGACTATCTTGATAAGATTTTGACTCAGCTGAGTCACATTCAGCTCACTTGATTAAATATGATGTGTGAATTGACCAACAAGCAATTATAAATCTACACTACAAATACATGGAACAAGTATTGACCCACTGTCTCAACACACACACACACACACACACACAAACACACAACAGAGAGAGAGAGAGAGATAGCAAATTAGAGATAGAGAAAGATGAGTGAAGATGGCTGGATTGTGTGATAAGTGTCTAAGTCTATAATGGTAGATTGTAACAATACAATATCATCATCTGACCTCTCAGCTACGGGAGTCGATCCGTCAAGTCTCAAATATTTGTAGCCTCGTTTATCCATATAGATCTGTATTATATCTAGCATCATGGTGAACTGGCTAAACAACAGAACACGTGAACCCTACAACAGAAGATACAAAACAGCTTATAAAACAATGTCACAGTGAATCGATTAACTACAGATTCACCAATAAGATTGCACATTGACACAGAAATACTAAAAGTAAACACTAATTTCATAGCACGTGAGTTGGACTTTAAAAATAGGAAATGGTACATTCATCTATATATTGCAATATTTACATCTGTCTGAGTACTTGGCAATAACTCATCCAAGAACTGAAACTTTCCAGAATTCATAATCAGCTCCTCGTCTAATTGGTACTGATGTAAAGACTGTAAGGGAAACAGAGGTCTTCGTAAAACAGAAGTGAACGTCAAAATGAAGGTCAGAGTTTACCAAATAATAAGAAGTTATACATAAAAATGTCAGATGATGATGACTGATGTTTTACGATCACTTTTATGCACAAGGTAGGCTAAATGAACCAAGCAACCTCCAAAGGTAATGGAACAAAGTTAAAGATGAAACACCCTTCAGATATGCCCATGCCGAGATTGGAACTCGGTGGTAGTGATCTGTGGTCCAATGCGCTACCAACTAGACCACGGAGGTGCCACATAGAAATGTCAGGTCTAATCAAGTTCTTTCCAGGTATAACAAACAATTATATCATCCTACTGGTGTAAACAATTCTGGATCTGTGCAGTGGATGACGTTATTGTGACTATAATCTCGCACCTACAGATCCAGCAAAAACATGACATTATAAGATTGATGCCCAGTTTTGTATGCAGATTAATCATTACACTTACCTTATATTGTTTACAGAGCTGATGCAGCTCGAAGTCAGACATTACTTCCATATCTTCGAATACATACTGCTCCACGGATTGACAGTGGGTCGGTTCCTAATGATTGAAGTGAACAAAGTGAAACATGATATTTTAACGTTCTGAACGTGTTATAATACAAGCTGTGATTGTATTGTTGGCTGATGGGCAAAACCATATAAAAGTGAGATGGTCAGATGAAATAATTTATGAACTCGGGCAATAATCAGATGTAATCCCATGACCTGGAGGTCTGCAGGAAATACTGTGATACATAAACTGTGCCAATTTTTATAGAATTATTTATGTTTAAATGTCATGCTTTCTAAATGAATATATCGCAAACCTTTCAACAGTAATTAGTGTTTTATATATGTATGTTTGTGTGTATATATATATATATATATATATATATATATATACACACACATAGTCAAACCCGCTCTTAACGCCACATGTGGGGGCTTGCTGAAAGTGGCATTTATAGACAGGTGGAGCTTCCAGACAGGTGGAACCCCATGCACTTAATTAAAGTAACATAGAGTACATACTATTTTTATTCATGATTCCCAATACTTAATACACATTTGCACAAAGATTATATATATATATATATATATATATATATATACATACACACACACACATAAATCTTTTAGTGTGAGCAAAGACTGAATACATTAGCTGTAAAACTGGCAATGACGAAATCAAGGAACTAACATGGAGGTGGTTTCAGGATGCCACTACAAGGCATGTACAAGTTAGCGGACCATTGAGTTTCTTTATTTGGTCTTTGCTCACATCAAATGTCTCTCCAACTGTGCAAGAACTGTTTTTTTTATCATACATCTCCAGATACTTCACTTGGAATCCTGAATCTTGGAATCCATAGACAATCGTCATTTCTTAAAATCACAATGTTTAATATATCAGGAATAGAGCACACACTGGAATATCAAAGTATAATGTGATTACCTGTAACTAAGAAATTTGCTGATAATTCACATCCAAAATATTTTGTAGAGATTGCAATTACAACTGTAAAATAATGCCTTTATCAGTTTTTAGTTTGCATATATCTAATAAGAGCTGTTCAAGCAGCAATTATCTTTACTCAAGGTAGGTTGAAATCACATAACACTGCAAATTGCACTGCCCACTAGCCAAGACACAGTCAACACAAAACATCATATACACTGTCAGAGACATAACTAGGGAAGAGCTATCATTGGTCAATATGTTGGTGATATTTGACCAAAGACAATCAGCACTCAATCATGCTACTAAATTCTTAATCAAATTATTGCAACTGCTGGCTGCATCGGGCAGGTGGCGGCTTTAGACAGGTCAGTTTGAATAGGACTTGCATTGGAACTTTGGAAATGTGGCATTTAATAGCAGGTGGTGCTTCCGGACAGGTGGGATTAAGAGCAGGTTTGACTATATATATATATATATATATATATATGTGTGTGTGTGTGTATGTATGTTTGTGTGGTGTCTGGAAATAGTGAACAGCGATAATTAAGAACCAATGAGTACCTTAGTTAAGTACAGTCCTACCTTTAGTATGTCTTTAGCCATCTTTTTTAGCTTGTCAATGTCATACTGCTGTCTATGAAGTAAATGATGATTGGCTGCCTTCCTCAGCTGCATCATCATAGAAGTTCCACTCTGATCTGTGAGAATGAAATGATCACTTACTGACAGTCAACATATGACAAATCGTCATGATAGTATCACTCTGGTCTGATAGAATAAGTGACCACTTACTGACAGCCAACATATGACACATCATCGTATCACCACTTCTACATTATATTAAACCACATTATAACGTGGAGCCAGACAGTATCTTATTTTTTTTTCTTGGTTCCAGATCAGTTTATGCGTTCTGTGATGAAATGTTACGGACACTGACTTTCATAAATACAATAAGCAAAGAATGCCCTGCTGAACAATATTCTAACATGTAACAATTAACAAGATGCCCCCAAAACTGGAAATGGATGAGAGGTTGTCAAAATAAATAATGATCAACAATAGAAAAGGGATCCATTTCAATGTTTCGATGATGAAAAATAAATGTTGCTGTTTTACCGCCACTTTTTTTTGTACAAATGGGCCGAGCAACATCCTAAGGTAAAGAGACAAAGTGAAACATGAAACACCCTTCTGATATAGCCCGGCCGGGGTTTGAACGCAGGTGCTATAGATCTATGGCCAACTGCACTACCAGTTAAGTCATGGAGGGGCCTCAGGTTTGATGGGGAATATTAGGCGCTAAAGACAAATGTTCTGTATAGGCTGATTTAATAAAAATAAATCAACAAAGAAAAAACTCTCACTAACTGGTAAGGCCTTCGTCTTTCAGCGTATCTGTAAAATGTTTCTTAAGATTGTCATATAGCTTTCTCTGTTCTGATGATAACGGTATTTGTTTGACGATGTCCTTTTTCTTGGGAAGCTGTTGTAGAACCTGGAGAGTGTAATGGCTAAAATTAAAATAACATTTTCCACACATAATAATACAACTGATATAGGCAGTGAAGTGAATGTGTTTGTTTGCGACACATGTCATGGTATAGAGTTCTATTTGCGGCACATCTCATTCAGACATATATTCAACAGGCACATGTGGCACAGACTAGTCATGTCAAGACAAAGCACACCATGTAATTTGTGTCATGACATTTGCCATATTCAACTAAAAACCTGATCTGAAATAATTAAAATTCGAATTCCCCAATCACAAGAAAATCATGCTCTCTCTCTCTCTCTCCCATATGAAAAACAAAAATATGGCAAAGCTATTGTAAACATGCAATAAATTTTTCAACATATTAATTAATTTATTATACTTTTGAGGATCATTCTACAAATCTCAGTATTAATACGACTCAAGATTCAACATTTTCACAAATTTGCTTCAATTTCAGTGTATTTTATTTACATGGCTAATATATTTCTAATAGAATAATCTGAATGGCTGGAAATATGGAAACAGGTTAATAAAATATCTACCACAAGTTGTTTCACAGTTAATATTATTAAAACAAGTATCTTAAATATTAGACGCCTATTTATATATACAAAGAGATCAATTACTAATTACTTATATTAATTAAAATATACACAAATCTTTTGTGTCGCTGGGATTCATACAAACTGACAATTTTGATATCTTTGATATCACCTGGTTACAGACACTAGTAACTACCTATTCGCACATTAGGAAATAAAAATGCACAATATTTGCTTTGATATAGTCTTGACTCGTACAGTAAATTGAACACAAATAAATAATCGAATATAAAATAGAACATCAATATAATACATCATTACTTACATCCACTTTAAGTCTGCGGAGAAAGAAAGGCTTCAGGATCTGTTTAGCATGTGTTATGTTCTCCATCTCATAAGCACTTCTCTTTTCGCCGCTACTTTTGCCCTGTAATAAAAATCAGATATTTACAATATAAACAAAATTAGAGCATAATGTCTCTATGTCTCTACATCAATGTTTAAATGTTTGGCATTTTGTGATCACTTGATAAATTATAATTATATGTTCTTAATTATTTATATGTGAATGTTATCATAGAAAACGAATCAAACAAATAAGCCGCAGTCAACTTACAGACATACTGTGAAAAATCTTTTTCAGATGTTCAGTCTTGCTGGTGAAGATGTCTGGCATGACAAAGGCGAGCAGTGACATTAACTCGAGCAGATTGTTTTGTAATGGTGTGCCAGTTAACAACAACCTTCTGTCAGCCTGCAAGAGAAATATGTAGCTATGTAGCTTTTGTACTTCACTGGCACAGAAAGATAAGTGGAATAATTTAGTTTTCACATTAAAAAAATCAGTATTCCTACACATATTGTCAATCTATTTATAGTTATCTGATGTACAGCTTAATAAAACAAAAATAATCCACTTTACAAAGATGGTGCACATAATTATATTCTCAGGTGAGCAAATTTGTAGCAACATTTAAAACACTAAAAATGTTGTCTAAAAACCTTCATCAGCAAGTAAATAAACTGGGAATAGATATCTTTTAGCCTACAGTATATATAAAAGTGTCAATAAAATAGCAAAATTTAGAATTTAATCTTTTGGGTGATCTAATTATTTAAGTTAATTAAAGACATAATAAGATCCGGTGCACATTAAATAAACTAACCCTAATTTTTGTCAGTGTTTTATATCTCATAGAAGACATGTTCTTCAGCATATGACCTTCATCAAAGATGGCATAATGCCAGTTGAATTTCTTGAATAGAGATCTGTCTTCCACACTTCCTGTGGCCATGTTGTAACTGCAAGTGGACATTAATCCATAATTGGAGTATCAATTGATCAATAACTTAGAAGATTTTGTTCGATTTATGTAGATAATGTAGTTTTCAGAAACTGATCAATCACTATTTTGTAGAGTTGATAAAACAATAAAACATGCACATGACATCTGATATTAAAACTCACGTGGTGATAGCAACATCAAACTCTTCATGTGATCCTGATATAATCTGATGTCGTATCATTGTTCTCTCCTCCTGGCTTCCATAGTACATCAACACCTTTAATGATGGACACCAGGTCTTCAGCTCCCGCAACCAGTTATCTGTAATCAGATGCTTAGCGTAAGAAGTGAAACCATATACCGCAAAACACAGGCTTGAGTCAGATCTCAAATCTTGACCTGGAGGTAAGCAGCACAGTGCACTACCACTGTCTGCACTACTACTGCACTATTGGCATGCTCATAAAAAATAGTTACACCTAGTTAGCCAAATATGGCTGGCTTTGTTTAGCATAAAGAGATATTGAATTCACCAAACCCATGCAGCATACTAAAACTCCAAACCCCAAATATTCAATTATCTTCAGCATCTGGCTTAGGCTCAATAATCAGATGTTCTCGGTGCTACAATGATTAACAAGACAATATTCAATGTCGTTTTCTTATATAACATAACCAGTCCAGATGTTTTCATAATGTTTAAAACTAATATTAAGCCATTTCCGTTATCAAAGTAAAAGGTCTGCTTTCTGAACACCCTGATATTCGTCATCTGAGAAGTTCTGGTTAACTTCTTTTCGGGTTAGTCTTGGGATTTTCCGAATGTTTGCATTTTAGAAAGAAGTCGTATCTTATTGTTTCATCTTTATCTTATCGTAATACTGATCGGTATCGGGCATCATCTTCCGATGTTCTTAATTAGCTAGATCTAATTTTGATATCTTATTACGTAGAGGTATTGAGACGAAAGGAAGAACCACATTAATCGTTAAAAAAATCCATGAATTTGACATTCATGAAGACTGGGATGTTGGATTATAGTTAATGTGTAAATGGGTTTATTTTACCACAATTATTGGCGGAGAACATCTGAAAACACAAAAATGATCCACTGGCACTTCCTGGCTAATAATCTGTTTACTGGTTCCTCAAAGAATTTTTATCTATTCAGTATATTTAGAACAGAACATAGCTGAGTGAGATGTTTTTAAACTCCCTTATGTTGTTGTTATTATTATTAATATTATTATCAACATTGTTATTATTATTATTATTGTTTTTGTTGTTGATGTTTGCGACAGGATAAAGTAATTTGATATTAGTTCAAATTTCAAGCCAACATTTACATACCAAGAGTAGATGACGGTGCAACGACCAGATGAGGACCTTCCTCGCCCTGTTCCTTCATGTACGCCAGAAAGGCAATTGTCTGAATTGTTTTACCTAAACCCTGTTAATGACAACAACAAAAAGACATTCAGCATCACGTGCCTACAACAGAGTGACGATGGAAACCATTTTATAAACATATGCATTAAACGATTAATTTTTAAATGGCCCGATATCATGCCGCAAAGCAGTGATGTTATGCGGATGGCTACTCACCATGTCATCGCCCAAAATGCCATTCAGTTCTTGTTCGTGCATGACGACGAGCCAGTTTAGGCCAACAAGCTGATACTCAGTCAACTGCATTCTGCAGAGAAACATACATAGTGAACCACACGCTAGCCAAAATTATAACGATAGTTAAAAACATGTGCTTTTTTCCTCAGCTTGTCTTGATATTATTTTGAAAGTATGTCAACGTAAAAAATTTAACATCATAAATACCACACACATCAAAAACACAAAAATCATAACAGTAGTTAGTGGACACCCATTTATTTATTACTTAAAGGGTGGTTATGGTGAATAGTAAAATAACGTAATACTCAGGGTTAAGCAGACTTGGCTGTTGTTTGATATATTCATTGCTACTGTCGTCTAGTGACACTTTGCCTGTCAGCTCGCTGACTACAGTCTCGATCTCTCCCGATATCCTTTCACATTTACTGATTAACTTCTGCACCACATCTCGGACACGCAGAAGCTCTTTGCAGTCATCCAACAGCTGAACAGACAGCTGTTTACATCCTTGGAACTGGTCCACCTGAAATGATGGGAAAGCATAGTCATTGAATGAGTTGATGAGTCTTTACTGTACAAATGTGCAATCATCATCATCATCATCATCATCATATAGCATTGTATCTAAGTGGTCCATTCATAGCTAATATGGCAAATGTATATGCCGAATGAATAGTTTGCACCAGCGTGAGCCATGTATTAGACCGTTGTTTCGCATAATGGGATAGCCCTATACTGAAATGTATTTATTATTGTGCTTAGTGAAACAATTAAATGAACTTTACAAGTTCTGATTGTTTCAAGTGGACACAGTCACCTTTTGAGAGCTAAAATATTTACTAATCATCAGAAATCTATTATTAAAAAGAATCTTGCCGAGAAAAATTGTTTTGGTTGTTATTCAAAGGATGACATTCTCTTGCTGAATGTCACTTTTGTCAATTCTCTTAGACATGAACAAAGCATCACTAAATATTGTTTTAGAAAAGCTAACAGAGTGATTTTTAGGCACTGGTACATTTGATTTTAGTTATAAATAACATTACCTACACGTTTGACAAATAATAAATAAAATATGGCAAATCAAGTTTATACGAGAAACGTTGCAAAACTAATAAGAACAATTATTAACATTGCTATTACCATTTGCTGCCAACTTTCAAATGGTCTCATGTCTATTATAGATTGGGACTTCTTCTTAGAACAGCCATCAATACAGAGGAGATCACTTGAAGTAGCTTCATTGAAAAACTTTAATATCATACCTTCCTGGCCTTGATAGAGATCATCTTGCTGCAGTGAAATAATGATTTGTCTTATTCTTTAATGCTTACAGTTTTGAGTCACACACACACACACACACACACACACACACACAAACACAATTACATTGAGTATTGAGTAAATATTGTCATAATAAAACACAAATTTGTGTAATAAACAATAAACTGCATAAATTTAGTTTTGCAGTTATTAATATATTTTATGAAGATGGTTTTTTTTCTTCATGTAAATATATTACTGATGCTCCTCACAGACAGCCTACCTCATCATCAGAACTAGCACATTCATCCCTCCATTCTTCATCAGAACCAGTGTCAGCCAGATCAATAGCACGTCTGGATTTTGCTAGATGAAAACAAATGCAAGAAATTGTTGGAGCATTAGAATAGAAGTGTATGTATATGTACATGCATGTGTGCGTGTTTCCGTGTGATTAATGGGTGCAATATGAAAATACAAGAGGGGTATGGAAATGAAACAACTCTGTTAAAGACTAATCAACCATAAAACCAACAGGGCTAAATGCGCATAAGAATTATGACCCGATTAAGAAGTTTGTTAGTCAAGAGTGGTGTTCAACATCACACTGACACAATTAAATCATATGCCGCCATTAGATTAATAAAAACAATTACATACTTTTTAAGGACGATTTAGATGACCAATCAGAAGTGCTAATTAAATTGAAGATGATTTATGTATACAGATAAAAAAAAACTTACACTTTTGTTTTGTCTTGTTTATAACTGATTGTTCACCCGTTTCTGTTGTTGTCGACATTTTTCCTCTGGCAAGAGCTAGAACTCTGGCCTGCTTCATGGCCTTTATGCTGCCAACATTCTCTGTCTGCGAGACTTCATCGTTAGCTAATGAAACATAACAAAATGTAACATTGTTTTCTGACACTTTTGTGCACATTTGAAATTCAAACAGGACAAGCAACATTCAGTGGTAACGAAGCAAAGCGAAAAATGAAATATCATTCAGACATAGCTATGCTAGATTATCATATGAACCGTTAGATGCCCGAGATTAACCTCGCTACCGGTTCAGCCAGAAAGCAATAATTAAGACACCAAAATGCACACAACATATTACTCAGGATACATGCTAGAAGTACAATGATGAGGATCTACTGATACCATTGGAACAGAACTGTTGGAAGCATAATGTATACCATCAACCGAGGAACATTTTTCATTTCAGAATCAATTTTATTTTTAATCTCTCGATTATGAGTTTAATGAATTATCATTTCTTAATTAGAGAAAGTAATAATCTTTAGTGTTGGTGACTGCTGTATTCATTGATGTGTTCAACTCAGTTTTATTATCCTCCTTTCCTTGGCAAGATGACTTTACTTAATTCTCTTTGTCTCCAGTGGGACATAAGGCTACAGCAATGTACAACAATGTTCTTCCACCAGGTCCTGTCCTTTGCTGTGGCCTGAGACTGCCAGACGTCTGACCCAAGTTTGCTATGGGGCCCCATGTGGTAGTTGTAAGTTCCAAAAGAATGTTTGTTTTTTGGGGTGGGGATGTTAGCCCCACACCTAACCCCCAACCTGGAGGACCAGGTACTGGGTTTTGGCTGATCCTTCCTCTGAAATCTGCCCAGTTTATTTAAACCTGTCAGGGGCTTAAGCCCCTGCCGGTATAGCTCCCAGAGTCCTTGAAACAGGTAAGCCCCCTACCATCAACAAGTTACCAGCATAGAGGGGGTTGGCAAGATGATTGAAGTACATTTTCTATGCACCCCTCATGTTGTGAATGAGGCAACGATTCACTGGTTCACGCAATTAGTCCTGTTTGTGGAAGTACTGTATAGCAGTCTCGTTACTGGCCACGAGCCAGTACTTCACGGTCTGGATAGTTCTGAATGTACTAATATTCTTTCCTGTGGTGGCAGCATTCATAATGCTAGACATTGGAATAAACCTCGTTTCCACATACATAAGGACCATGGAAGCAGGTCAAGATTACAGCAACCAACTTAGAGAAGGCTGGAAACATGCCAGTAGAGAATATGGCAGACCACCAAGGGTCCAATCTGGCACTTGTGGAATTGTACTGTCAATATTGAATCGGTGAGCTTCCATGTCACACTCTCTCTATTAATATTCTGATAGGAATGCATCCAACTCCTGCACTTATTCTTAATGCCTTTGTCAGTGTCCTTCAAGCAACATTTGTCTTGTCATACGATAAATTTTTAGCCAATATTTGAAAAAGATTGACACAGCTACTAAACATATTGTCACTTACTGCTTTTGCACACAAGTGGCTGGAGCATCTTTTCTATGCCACACCTTTCGGTTGGTCTACTGCTTTCCTGTATGTGCGTCCGAGGCACTGGCACTAACAGCTGACAGAACTAAGGGCCTTACTTTGAAAATTCACAGGTTCTTTCAAGTTGATTCTGTTTTCAACAGCTAACAATGTGGCACCACCAGGTGGGCAGATGGTTGACAAAATCTGCATTTCATCAGTTAATTGTCAATCCATTAATTGGTTTTTTCCCGGATTTACACGATTTATGTAAATAATCTTTGGAGCAGCAAAACAGATATTCCAGCTTAAACCAGAAATTTCTCACCCCTGCACAAATACACACAAGTTTTGGGGACAATAATACATAGGATTATGGGGCACATGTTAATATGAGTACTGTAAACCTTCTAGCATATATAGCATATAACAGATTAAAGATAAATATCTCAACCACAAATATATTTCCCACTTCAGAATCATGTCCAACATTTAGTTATTGTAAGCTGCTATAAAACGTGTCAACTCTAACACCAAAGATGGTTCTGATATGATTTATGTTTATGGATAATATAAAATGGCCCATATATTCTAAGTCTGTAGTATATATGTTACAGTTAATCTGTATAATCTGGTAATATGTATATTACCTGAAATTCTCTATTGCTAATTGAGATTTAATACAGATTACCTGAAAATTTCATATTACCCGAATATACAGATTAACCATAACATTATATATATATATTACATATCACGATCAAAAGCTCCGAACATGGAATTATCTCATTATTTCACTAAATGCAAGTTTTTAAATACTTTTTAATTTGTCATGACTTTGTAATAAGAAAATGATGAGAATTGTTTATAATTTGTTTTTATTGGAAGATGACATGCCGATACATGTCACTCATTGTTGGGACATCAACAGATTCCAATATTAATATCATATACGATCAATATAAGCTCATTATCAGATGGCATAAATGAGTAGCAATCATTCAGTTATGACCCTAAAGGAAGCTGATGTCTAACAATATAAACATAGATACTCACTCATCTTGTCAAGTGCCTCACGTGCATCATCAACATCAAAAGCATTCTCACTGAGAGCAGATGCAATAACCTAGAAGTTAAAAATATGAATAAACCAATTTACACTCGGTAACATAAATGAAATGTTGTTGTTTTACATCCGTGTTAGAATAAGTGGGCTGAGCAGTCTGCAAAGATAATGAGGTGAAGTGAAAAATGAAGTATCCTTCAGACATAGCTGAACCAGGATCTGAACCCAGAAGCTAGATGTTTGCGGCCAACCACACTACCAGTTAGGCCACAGAGCCATCCCCAGTAAGACAAATGAGACACAACTGAACAGTGTTTTTGAAAAGAATATTTTATGGCAGCAAAACTAACTCTTTTTGTGATTCATGCTACAGCCATAACAGCCTAAACTCAACTGTTACTGAATTCAGATCCATGACCTATTCAAGGTTCCCACAGCCAAGGAAATACTATTTTCCAGGACAAAGTATACAAGATTTAAAGGCGATAAATCAAGATATGTGCAGAAAAGCTTATCACATTTATTTAATGTATGATAAATTATTGACATTTTTATGGTACAGCCTCCTTCTCACCCCTTCTACCTGTCTGATCTACCCATTTTGATTTAAATTTTAACTAACATGGGATATCAAGACGATAAAATGGTACTCTTTTTCTTCTACAATCGACATTTTATTCTTCTACAGGCATAATATTTATTCAGATATTGTTTCCACAACATTTCCTGATTTTGTAAAATTCAAGGACATTTCCAGGAACTGGAAAATGAATTTTCAATTTTCCAGGACGGGTGGGAACCCTACCTATTGTCTTCATTTCGTAGCACATATTTTTCCTAAAATATTAACCTTGCTGACATTCACAATTTTATGTTGAAATTGTTTTTGTGAACTGAAATCATCTGGAAGAAATGTACTATCGGTTTTATAAGGTCAACAAATTATTCTGCCAATACCTTTTACAATCCATTCGATATAACATTTTATTTCTAGTAATAGAATTACTGGTGAAAATTGACATCAAAAAAGTATTTAGATGCTTCCAAATAATTGACATTGTACTTTTAACACAACCATATAATTAACTTGAAGGCTCTTTTATTAACATGACCGTAACCATAATAACTTATTAATGCATAAAATGAATAACATATCGATTATGAATGAAATAATTCCAAATCAATAATTTTTACAAACTCACAAAAAAAGACACATTTATAATATCGAGCATAAGTAATATTAATAATAAGTACACACTTCTCTGAATCTGGTAAAAACAAGGTGTAGTGGGAAATGTCTTGCTGTCCTCCCCAAATGAAGATAATAAGCAGGAAAATAATCTGTAATTGTTATTTGTAAAGGGACTAATGTGCATATTGGCTTGGTTGTGGATGAATTAAATAAACCATTGTGTCAAGCTTAAACACTCGGAACCATGGAACTATTGGCTGATGCGCGTTTCAAGCTAACTCACTGCTTTCGTGTATGTAGTAGCAAAACAGTTATAACTTGGCATGTGATCACGTATGACTAATAATCACGACAGGAAGGAGCATTAGTACAAATATGTAATTGACCATCAACAATGATCTCTGACTGGTTTTAGCTTTTAAGTTAAGAGGACCAGTTGTTGTTCTACAGCAGATCTTACCAGCCATTTTTACATTTGGACAAAAAGACCAGTAGCTCGTCAGAAGTACCAGCTCTAAAAACATTTACTTTTGATCACCTTAATCAGCCGGGCTGATGCTAATGTTTAATACTTTGCTATTTTTTAAGAGATAAAAAGATCTGAAGAATACACCAGGTGCTTTCTTCATTATTGGCATTGAACCCAGCTGGAATATACAGTTGAAAATCCAAATATAGATCTTTGTCAATCTGACCGAACTAGGACAATGGCAACAATTTAACTACAGAAGCTTAAGAGCTGTCTGTGATCTTATATAACCTGAAACAAAGAAAAAGCGATACAGATGTCATTTAAAGAATTGAAGGAATTCTAGATAATTGTTCTTTTCAAGATTAATAGGCATAGGCACTATCAAAAAAGACAAGAAAACATAATTTAGGCATTCAGAGAAATTATGTGGAAATGCCTTCAGATTTACAGGTTAAGGAAAATTAATAAAAATGGCCGATAAATCCCTAGAAACCACTATTCAATTTCCCTCAAAGTTTTCACAGTAGATTTACACAGATTAATATTATTTACATAATCCAAAATTCAAAGCATGTATCACTGGTTATATATACATCAGGCTTTGATTTTGTTATATGTCTTAAATCTATAGGTCACGAAGAAATGGTTTCTGACTATAATTAAAGAACACTAATAAAACACTGAAGTAGCTAATATAAGATGTGAAATTTGGAACGGATGATTGTTGATCAAAGGACTGACAGGTTTTAACTGATCTGACTGTTCTCTCACTTGGATATTGTACAATGTGTAATTAAATTTCATCCTTTTTTAAGAGCACTCCCATGTAATCTATTTGATCATATCTAACATGAATAAAATTATCTCTCTTAGTGTGTCAGTGCATGTATTCAGGAAAATACCAAATGACAAAACATACTTGACGAGGAAGCAATGGAAATTCACTCTGTAAGGTATTCACTTTATCCATCATAATCTGTGCTTCTGTTTTCACTGGAGATGAAGAAGTACTCTGTAGAGATGTTTCTAAGTTGTCATCAAAACTCAGTCGGCGTACGCGTTTAGCTGCTGGTGCTATTGGCGATGATTCAGGACTTGACAGACGGCATTCATCGGTGGACAATTTACGCTTCTTGGCTCGAATGGCTGAAGAAAAAAAAAGATTCATATTCA
Source organism: Paralvinella palmiformis (assembly GCA_025642065.1). Lineage (NCBI taxonomy): Eukaryota > Metazoa > Annelida > Polychaeta > Terebellida > Alvinellidae > Paralvinella > Paralvinella palmiformis. The sequence goes on along the minus strand of JAODUP010000092.1, from coordinate 172,720 downwards.
TAGAGGCCTGTTTATGAATTGATAATGTTGTGTCATTTATTTTCTAGTAATTTGATAAATTCGGATTATGCTAAATCGCACGAGATAATGCTCATCTGTTATCAATATTGTACCATATCAGCCAAAAACTACACCAGTATACGAGCTGTGTTTGCCATAATGGTGTGCCACCATGATTTCTGATTATATTAATTAGAAATTTGTTTTCATTAGTATTTACTTATATCAAGCCACCCATGAACATGTGTACTAACAACCTTGTATCACTTCCATACGAGTCCTCTTTGACTTCGCCTCATTACTTTGGGAGATCACTCAGCCAATTTAGCCTACCTTCTGCACAAAAGTGGCCGTAAAACATCAACTTCCATACAAGGGGGGATTGAATGTTTTGACACTGTTGTTTTGAACTAGGATGTTTCCTAAAGGCTTTTTTCAAGCAAGGACATTTCTTAAATGGCAAATGATTTTATTACTATCATGAAGTTGCAGCTAAAATATGAAATTAATCTCAAACCACCAATTTATTGGCATCATATTTAAACAAAATTTTTAACAATCATAATTTCTCTTGTTTATAGACACTAGAACAGCAGTTTCAATAAATAATTATTAAAAAAAATATTAAAACACAATTATATCTCAAGGTCATATTATATATATATACATATCAGGTACGGGGTCAAATACATTTGTATTTGAAAGTATTTATATACTTTTTTCAAGTATTTGAGCTTACCACAAAAAAGTATTTGTATTTAAATACTTTCACAATGTATTTGATTTTTCAAATACATCTTCAAATACATTAAAATACTTTTCTAAAATTATTTCATGTTTTGATCTGAATATTTTGTCACCAACATGATTTGTTTCAGGAAATAATCTGATCAATGAATTGCACACACACACAACCATGAAGGAATTGTCTTCTCTCTGTGATCATAAGGAATTGCAATTAATGATATCTTTGATGTTTCTCAGGTGTAGTAAACAAAAAAATTATAAATTGATGTGACAAATCTAGTTGATGTTGTGATGTTATGTAATGTGTGTATCAGAATAAAAAGCTAAGGAAAAACAACGAATTTGTTCTTTTCATTTGAAAAGTATTTGTAATACATCCAAAGGAATTTGTAATTGTATTTAAATACATTTACAAATGAATGTATTTGACCAAAGAAAAGTATTTGTATTTAAATACATTTCAATGTATTTGACCGCATACCTGATATATATATATATATATATATATATACTAGTTCATACAATTAAATGATGATCAGTTTTTGACAATGTGCAAGTGAAAATACAGGGTGATGTAGTGAAAGCTGAGTACTGGGCTATATTGTAATGACACATGTGCAAAAGGCTGAAGGTGGCAAGTGCTAAACATCGTACCAAAGAGTGAAACAGCTTCAACTGTAGATGAAATGGTGAGATGTAAAATACTTGGAGAAAGGCAAGTGCATTCGTATAGTCATTAACAACCCCCCACAAAACCATTGTTAGTTTACAAAGATTTGCAAAATCTCAAGCTTAAACTTTTTGCCATAAGGACTGAGCCAGGTAGTGAAGATGGCGCTGACTGTTCCCATGATCAGTGCACACCTTTTTATTAGTAAACTATCACCACTGAGGGATTACATCCTCTAACACATAAAGTATGATTTCACTTGTGGTCTGGGCATTAAGCTGGAATGGCTGCACTGATGTGAACAGAAAGTATTCTGCTCCAGGGTGTTTATGTAATCAAACTATTAATATAATTGCAAACTACTAGAAATATTTTGCAACATGTCTTACACTGATACAGTTTAAATGTACTTATACAGGATTTTTGTTCACATAATATATAATAAAAATTGTTCAAATATCACAGTAATAAGATTTCTTCAATAAACGAATGGTTTAACAATACACTTCACCAGGGATATATATATAATATTGATTTAAACTACATATATAAACAAAATTGTACCAAAATGTTACCCAACGAAAAAAGCTACGCCTGACACAATTTTTTAAAATAATTTTTGGACAGTATTTCTTGATTGGATTAGATAAAATAAAACAAATATACTATTCAGTAAATAACATGTGGGTAGAGGGCTTTCAGTTCTTATATAACAATTTCCAAAATAATTTAATTTATAGCTATTTTAGAAATTAATTGAATACAACAATTTCCAAAATAAAGTAATTTATGTGTTTGGGGACATTTATTGTTAAGTACCTTATATAACAAATGGCAATGTTCATGACAAAGTTTTTGTGTTCCACTAATTATCAACAGGTTTGTTTATATCATACAGCAATCAGTAGCAGTCATGAAAATCGCATATGGTGGAAAATATTCACCAGTGTCAAAATCTTGTCATGAAATATTAGTTAAGAAGTAAGCTGAACTAAGGATAAAACAATGATTGTAAAATATTTGCAGCATATCTTATGAAAACTGTTGTGTTTGTGAGTACCTTGGTTCTTGGAGAAGGAGGCACGGTTTTTGTTAGATAATGCACTTCTAATGGTAACTACAAGGAGTACTTACTAAGCACTATTAATCTCATATTGACAAAAGCTATACGCACTGTATTCAGCAAATTTGTTATCGATCAGAAAATCAACTGCGACGTCGAAGTCATTTCGTGCTGCTCTCAGTGCCTGTTCGATTTCATCTCGGTGCTTGTTTGGAAACATCCCAAGTAAACCAGAGATACTGGCAAACATCTCCCTTTCTTCAGGTGTCACAGAACACCCTGGTGACTGACTGGAGACTGGGGTTGACTTCTGACTATGCAGCAATGGTGAACTGAAAATATTTACAAAATGTACAATTAATTCAGTATTCAGAATTGAATTATTTTTGTACATACAAGACAGTTTCTTCTGGACACGTTCGTTTTCCATTAGGGATGAAACAGATTCTTTGACCAAATGGAGGGCATTCATAAATGCTAAACAGTTTCAGTATTCCGGAATCCTAAGGAACCCAAGAACCCTGAAAACAAATAAATCAACAATCCAACCAGATACCAATCAGTGTTATCACAGAAGCAGCATACACAAGATGCTGTTCCAAACGTACAACAATTTGATTGTAAGGATTTTGTGAAACAATAGAAATCTGTAATGCAGTAGTTTAAGACCCGGATGTTTAGACTTAGGCCCGCAACCAGTAATTTAAGTTATATCAAATTGTTCCACACTCTACGAGCATTCATACCTCAAGTTATGTTTCAGAGGAGGCGAGAGCTGCTGTTCCACATAACCATTATGTATGATCGTTTTTCTTACTGTTCCCATGACAGGACTTTGAGGACTGCCTTTGGACACTGCCACACAGTTGAACTGCTGCTTTACTGCATTATGAACATGAATAGTTATCTTATGAGGACTGTTCGAGTGCGTGTTAACCAGATTTGACTTTACCAAGGGCTGCACATTCTGTGCCATGTGTCTCGGTTTCTGGATCACGGGACTTCCTGATCCCAATGACTGATTCACCAAATGGTTTGGACTAGGCTGTAGGACTGGACTGCCCGGAGTGGAGATGGATCCTGGTGATGAAGGGCAGTTAGATGCTGAAATACGATCCATACATTAAGAATGTGTATAAAATATAAACTCAGAAACAACCTTTTCTTATGTTTAATGGCACCATTTATATCAGTTTAACTTACCTGACGATTTCTGCTCAGATGGACATGTCACAGAATTAAGTCTTTCCGACTCCTTTTTCTGATATCGATATTTCATCAGATCAGGAAGTCCACCGTTCATTTCTGATCATGCGTGGCTGAGAAAATAAAAGTACCACCTTCCAATTTGTATTTATTATTATTTACTACATGTTTTGAATATATTTTAATCTAAAATTGGGCATGAGAAAATCCAGAAAAAGAAGCCATTTTTTTGGTCTACATCTGTGTAAAATAAAAAGAGGTCCAGTGTTAATAACAATACACTTGTACCAAGATATTTATTGCACTTATGAATTGAAAATCATACTACATACAAAGAAATACAAGGTTCAACACAATGTCAGATCCCTCAAATTCAAGGCCTTTTAAAGACAGATATCCAATTTTCATGGTGTCAAAAATATTACTTAAAGAGACTGATTTTCCTTTACAGAAAGGCAAATTTCATTTCAAAATAAGACAAAAGTTCCATTTCAATTGCTGTGTTTTCCAAATCAAAGAGAGCATATTATACTTTACATCTCAGATTTAAATAGTTATTTCATCATCAACTGTCAATTAGCATAAATGTACTGTTGTGACTACCAGAGATCAATTTGTCTTCAAAGCTCTCAGATGTGAATTATAAAATCTTGAAAAGATTAGAAAAACACTACACCATAAAAGAATATATTCGAGGAAGACCAATAATATTAATATATAGGACCAGAAACTAAAACAAATTATCAATAATGAAGTTTCCAGCAAATTACTTATAATAACAACAAAATATTAATTATTAGATTCTCAGAATGAATACGTCGCCCTTGCCACATCCTACACGGAGACAATGTGGTGAGACTCATAGAGAGTCTAATGAATTTGGAAAATTCTGGGTAACCACTTGAATCTTATCAGGAATTGTGTCAACTGATTTATAATGGCAAGCATTACCAGGTGGCTACTGTAAAAGTTGTGTGCCACTGGTCCAAGATGAAAATGAATTAATGCAGGAGCCCATTTATTTAATGCTGATCCAGGGGCATGCAGCTTCCAAGCAAACTGAATTTTGTTTGGTAGGTATGAGGAAATTTTGCTAGTGGTCAAATCCAATGTGCCCATGACATGCACCATAAAAAGTTACCTGCAGTGAACCTGTCTAGTCATTTCTAGAGTGCCACATATTTATTTGATTAGAGAACTGACAAATTCTTGTGGAGATAGTTTCTATAGGTATAACTTAAAAATAATAAGGACAAAACTTCTATCGCACCAATATCCTCGAAAAGAACCAAGCTCAGTGGCGTACCTAGTAGAGGGTTTTGGCAAACTCATAGTCCAGGTACAATGCAAAGTTCATCAACAAATGATCAGATGGAGTGGAAACTTAGGAAGGATAAGCAAGTCTGCCAAGGTGAGTTTTCAAATGGTGATGGAACGAAGCTATGCTATTTGATGAGTTAACATGTTCAGAGAGTGAATACCAAAGAGTAGGGACAACAACCGAAAAAGCATGTTTAAACCATTAGACATCAATTGCTTATTATAATATGCTACACACACATTAGTGGCTCTTACAGGTCTCTAGCCAATATGTCTTGGTATAAATCAATTATACCAGTCTGTAGGAATATTGTGATGGTTTTGATACCTAATGTATGGAAGATAGAAGCCCAGCATGTTAATGATTCCATTCTTGACTAATCATTTAAATTTTTAATAATATATACATTGTACACTGCTTTCTATCACACGAGTTCTGACTGGACTCGAATCAGTTACTATATGCTTTCCTGAAAACAGTCTCAGAGTTGAATAGTTATACAACAGCTTCCAGTTGCATTTTAGCTAGATGTATGTTTCTAAATCATTTACAAATCTTAACGGAATGGAATGCCCTCCCAGAAGCCATCAGATACATGAACACTGTTGCAACATTCAAATGTCACGTAAAAACCTATCGATTTCAATTAACTAGTTTATAGTAATCTGTTAATATATAATCATGTATTAGATCTACTGTAATACTGGCTAACCTTAATAATACGCCTAATATTTATTATTATTGTGATAACTGTACAGAGCCTCTGAACAACTTGCTGGAAATACAGTGCTTAATAAATGTATTATTATTATAAATCAATAGAATTGTCATGTAGTCTTAGCTAGAATTTGAAAGAATGAAGCCAAACAATTGAATCATACTGTACTGGAATGTCCATAGCCATGGCATAGGCCACACATGTTAAAACATATTTAGTGTGCTTTTAGTGTATTGAAGTCTTCTAGGCTTCAACTCTATTCAATGTGTCATACTTCATGTTTAACTAACTTGTAAGTCTACAATTCTGCTACAATTCAGCAAGCTTGCTTTTTGTTTCAAGGGGCGAGGGCTGTGTGTCAATGGTTTCCTTTTTCCAATGATGTACGTTCTATAACAACAGAACAAGCTCCTACATATCAGCCTGTGTACATATCCAATCTAAGCAGTTAATACACATAACAAGATAAGAAGCATACATATGAAGCAAGAAGGCGCCACTTAGTCACTTAATTTGATTGAGCGATGATTGGTGAAAACATCAACTCCACCAACAAAGCTGTTTTTATTAAAGATGGTTGCCATGGCCATTTCCTTCATTATTAAGCTAGTCATGTCATATTTGGCATGTATCTGGATTACTTACTCAGGCAGTCAGATAAAAATGTGATAAATGTGGGAATTTTCTTAGTTCATCTTCAATTCTCTTACCTAACACAAATAAAGAAGCGCTATCTAGCGGCGAACATCATCAAATACCGGCGGGAACAGGACAGCTCAGCATCCGAGAGAACTCGACCCAGAGCAATTCGGCTCGAGGCAACTCGCCCTTCTCGGATCATGTTCCAGATTGGGATTATTCCTACTCGCGAAAGAAGTTCGATCTCGGACGTTCAGAGGCATTATAATAAGTAAACACAGAAACAGAATACGGCATCTCTTAATTCACGCTCACCATCTTACGAGAGTTAGATGAATTACAGCTGAAGGTCAGAAAACCGCCGTGTGAGCTCCGTGTGAATTCTGGTGGTCCAGCGGTTAAGCACGTTGTACTTTCCCCTAAAGGCTGGATTTGTTCTGACTGCCAAGGATCACAGGTTCGATCCCATCAACAGGTCGAAACTTTTCCAAATATTAATTGCTCACCTCACAATATCGTGGGTGGCTGTCCACGTTAAATGGTGGGGGATATCAGGTGAGCAACTACCCCATAAAAAATCATAGATCACTAAACGAAATAAATTCAATCAACTAATCCTAATTAATATACCGTCGTTTCAGCAGGGACACTTAAACAACAACAATAATAATAACAATAACCCTCTATAGTGTCAATTAATATCCTCGAAAAGAATCGAACTTATTGGCTAGGGTGGTACGGAAATCTCATAGTCAAGGTACGATGGAAAATTCATCAACAAATGATCGGATGCAGTGGAATCTTAGGAGGGATAAGCGACTCTGAAAAGGTCAGTTTTCCAATGGTGACGGAAGGAAATTATGCTATTTGACGACTTAACATGTTTAGGGAGTGAGTTCCAAAGAGTAGGGACAGGATGAGTTTTAACTCTGGGAACGGACAAGAAGTGAAAACCAGATGAACGGAGCTCACTGGGTTTGGGTGATAGAGCAAGCGTGGAAAATAGATACGAAGGTCATCCGGAAGAAAGAGTTCGATAGACAATGGTACAGAGTTTGAAAATGATGCGAGATTGAACAGGGAGCCAATGAAGTGATTTCAGGAGTGGCGTAGAATAAGAAAACCGAGGATACCGTCTGACAACCTTAGCTAAGCAGTTCTAAACACACAGACGTTTTCCAATATCATTAGTCGCGATGTTTTAAAGAAGAGAGTTGCAGTAATCTAGCCTACTAGTAATGAGTGCTGTAGGAATGATGTTGGCGATTGAAAGCGAAATATAGCGACGAATACGGCGAAGGTCACTAGTATGATAATAGCAGCAGCGACATGTCAGAGAAACGTTTTCTGAAATTAAAATCGTTATCAAATGTAACACCAAAATTACGTACAGTGTCTGATGGTGTGACGCTATTATTAAGGATGGGCGTGGAGGAAAGTTTGCTGATTTGTCAAGATGTATAATGAAATACGTTTTGTCTACATTGAGCCCAAGTCTATTGTTTGTTATCCAGCCAGAGATATCACTGAGACAATTACCAAGCTGTGTAAAAGAAAGATGCGTGTCTGTGTTGATAAAGCTATGTATACTTGCGTCTCATTTGCATATAAATGATGGTCCAATTTGTGGCTGTGATTAAGAGAGCTTAGTGGTTTGGTATACAAAGTGAACAGTAGTGGTCCAAGAACAGAGCCATATGGAACGCCGCAAAATGCACACCTTCCAAAAAGTGCAAAAATGGCAGAAGATTTTGTGCTTGAAAAACAAATGTCCAGTCTCAGACCTTCCAATATTTTAATAATTAAATACAGAAAATACGACAGAAGATTTTTGCAGAATTTGTTTTTATTAAAACAAACAAACAAGTATGCAGTTCTGCGATGTTCCCAGCGCCCAGCCGCTGTGTTGTAGATGATTGTGCGGGCTTGGCAATCAAATCCCGCAATCAAATCATATGGCAGTATCAGCAGTTTTGTCACTAGTGTGGCCAAGCCCGAAACTCAGCTGAACACCGCAGTGCTTCTGCTGAAGTAGATCTCCAGACCACTTATGCATGGCTGACGAACTTGGAAATCTCTGCATGAATTTGGACGATCAGAGGTATTCATATCAAATTACATTCTCCAGAAATGTATACGAACTCGGAGGTAATATATTCACCCAAATGTACATGAGTGTGTTTTTTTTTGCCTATATCGCACTCACACGGATGGCGTACAAACTTAAAACGGTTACAGTACTAAACAACGAAACGTTCGAGATTGAGCGAGATCTGCGCGCGTTTGGTTCCAGAGAGGGCGGGTTCTCCCGCCTCGTCTCTAATAGGAAAGGAAAAATAGGAAAGGCGGAAGATTTTCCGCTTTATCGGAAGACTTGGAAGGTCTGAAAATGTGAGAAATGCCTCTGAAAAACAGTTTCTTATTTTTATTGATTGGGGCCTATTTGCTCAGAATGAGCGGATCCAAGTGGGCGATGTGCCCAATTCGCCACGCCAATCAGAGAGGAGATCTAGAAGACCCGAATAATAAATGGTGTCAAAAGCCGCAGATAAATCTAATAGTATTAGTCCCGTGACCTTTCCTGTGTCCATCTTTATTGCTATGTCGTTGTTAACTTTCAGTAAAGCGGTTTCTGTAGAGTGTAAATGTTTGTGAGTAGACTTAAACAACGTTAGACAAACGATTATACAGTTTGAGTGAATATTCAAACGACTGGATACGGCTTACGGAATACTTTAGATATTATAGGTAGATTAGAAATAGGTGTATAGCTGATTAGGTCTTTGGCTGGTTAAGATAGTTTCTTAAGAAGGGGATGATGATGATGAAGTCAGAGCTGCTGTCACCTGAATTTTGTGCTCATGTTTTAGACCGACCGTGACGCTATCGTAGGGGAGTTTTTCATCCAACCACGCAACTGGCAAGGTTTTCTCCACCGAATATGCCACATATTGTAAATTTGTTTAGAATTAGTTCCCGTGGTGAAAATGTAAATTACAGACCACATGTGTCTCCCTCATTTGAGGTAGCCAGCCACAATAAAATAACTGCCATTTCAGCCATTATTATTATTATTATTATTATTATTATTATTTTTATTATTATCATTATTCGAGGAAGTCGTAATGGCTACCATCCAGTAATTAGGAATATTTCCTTATATCTGATGATTGATTGATTTGAAACAGGGATAGCACTAGCACAGGAAAGCGCAAGCACTTATTTCCAGTGTGGTCCCTTTTATTAAGTGGTTATTCATACCTCCTCCCCCACCACTCACAGGGGAGTACACGGATAGATAGAGCCGAAATACCATGAGGGTGGTCACTGCAAGAGTGTATCCCGTCCTCAGTGGGTCTTTAACGTCCCGCTTTATTTTAATCAATCCAGTGGAGACGGCAGCGCCATTTAACGTAGTCAGCCACCCACGATGTTGTGAGCCGCGAAATTAATCCCTGGAAAAGTTTTGACCTCTTGATGGAATCGAACCTGTGACCCTTGACACAAACCGCTATCCGCTAGACCACCGGCTTACTTTTATCACTATTACACGTTTAAATCATATTATCTGAAGGTGAACTGTTCCTTCAATGCAGTATTGTATTGATGAATCATTCCCTAGACAACAACGCTTAGTTAATTATTCGCCAGATGGCAGTATATATATATATATATATATATATATATATATACATTGTATAAAACCAGTGTCGTCATCGTAATGATAACTATTGTATTTACATGTATCTCCTGCATGGCTTCTATATATGAATGACTTTATTTTTCTGAACTGTATACACATATATGCTGAAATGCAAAGGTAAAGATCCATGAATAGAAATAAACAATAAATACAATAAGTACACAGCTCACAGATGTAGAAAAGACTCTACAAGAGACTATCCGGCTCCACTGGACGTAATTAAATGGTGTATGTCTATATATTTATAGTTATAATTTTAGATGGAGCCATTCTACAACTGGATGTAAGATGTAGTCAATTTGACATAATAAGTACCGATTTATTCCGTAAATCTGATGCTGCCGCCCTGGTGTATTCCCCACAACCCTATCCCACTCATTAAAAGAATATGCAGCGCCATAAATACGTGGGCGAAAAAATAGGATTAGTCTTCGTAGCCCTCCTGTGTGGATCGCTTGAATCCGGATGAGAAACCCGCACACAAGATATGAATAATGAGTTGCGTATGTAGATATCATGCGGTAAAAGATTCCATATTTGAGGACTCATCTGGATGATTCTTTGGCACGCAGCCAAGGTGTGAGTTTTTCCACCATTAATTTGTATGCTGTCGAGTATTGTGGCCGTGTTGATTTCGTGATAATGTAAATATATGTTTTAAAGAAGGTGGCAATAAGCCCTTAACAAATGATAGTACATATTTGTTAACTTGTAATTGATATAAGTCTACTAATTTGAGAAAGTGAAGGCGTTTAAATATTGGTGTTGTATGTGCCCTATAATGTGCTCCTGTAATGATTTCGACACCCTTTGTTTTGCATTATGATAAATTTTGATAAATGAACATGACATGCTGCTCCCCATAATGTAATGAGTATGGATATATGAGAGAGTAATAAAGTGTTTTAAGTGTCTTTTTGGCATGATATGCTTAACTTTATTAATTGCAAAGAACCATGTTGATATTTTCTTTTCCATCATATTAATATGTTCATCCCATTTTAATTTATCATCAATATACAATGCCAAGAATTTGGCACATTTGGTTCTCTGAGTGTTACTGTTAGATAGTTGAAGATGATAATAAAAATAATAATAATAATAATGTATATTTAATAAAGCGCCCTTACTAGCAGGAGCCATTCAAAGGCGCTGTACAAATAATATGTAATATAATAATACCCCAAATAATATGTCTGTAAAAACCCTGTAATGATTTAAAAATAATAATTATTTATCTGTGAAGATCTATGTTGGTGTCTTGTTGCTTATGGTACGTGAATAACAAGTTGTTCGTTTCTTTTTCATTAATCAATTTTTAGGAAATATGTACTTAAGTTATCAATGCCAGCGCCCTTTGGGGCTTTATACTTAAGTTATCAAGGCTAGCGCCCTTTGGGGCTTTATACTTAAGTTATCAAGGCCAGCGCCCTTTGGGGCTTTAGAAGTTTCATAACTTCGTAGATTTCATTGGGCTCTGAGGGTGTCCTAAAAATATGTGTGGATTTCTTGATCTGCTGTTATGTAGATGGTAACTGGAATTATTTGTGGGTTTAGGTATTTCATTCGCACATTTTGGTCCTATATTGGTAAAATAACTGCAAAAGTTAGCAGCTATTTCTTTGGAATGCTCGAGGTATATTTGAAAGTAGTAATTATTCCTAGCGATATTTTTTTTAATTTACTGTAAACATTTCTGTATCTTGTATAGTTTTTGGATGTTTCATTAGTACGTATCTTTCGTACGCATTTGTGAAATAATTTCGTGCATGTTCGTGATGATGTTGATAGGCCCCGGGTCATCCATGGGTACCTTATGATAAATATATGTGGCATTTTAACATGTTTCAACGGTGCATATAAGTCAGATCTGTAAAATCCTTTTACTGGATTATTTGATATATGATTGATCCTGTTCATTTATAATTTGCAGTGAGCACCCGGCACTCGGTGCCAACGGTCGCAGGTTCGAACCCCATAAGAGGTCGAAACTTTTCCAGGGATTAATTTCTCGGCTCACTACATCGTGGGTGGCTGACCACGTTAAATGGCGCTGCCGTTTCCACTGAATTATTTAAAATAAAAGGGGACGATAAAAAAACCCTGAGGACGTAAAACACTCTTGCAGTGACCACCCTCAGGTATTTCGGCTCCATCTTTCCGTACTGCTCCCTGGGAGGAGATTTCTCAACCACTCCAACATAGAGGCTGTGCTGATTAAGCGACAGCCTGGGGATTCTCCCCGAACAACAAAACCATTTATAATTTGTGTGAGCATATTTTGTATTAGTCCTGAAATTGAAAAAGAAGGGAACTGATCCTTTAATGATGTGTTAATATTTAGTTTCGGCCAAAAACAAGGTCGATGTAAGAGCAGACTTAGTAATGTGGCACTTCATAAAATGACATCGATTTTTGTTCAGAATTTTTCTATGTTCTTGCAGTGGTCTACCGGTGGCGTGTTGGATCACAGATCACTACCACCGGTGTTCGAATCTCGGCGTGGGCATACCTGGAGGGTGTTTCTCTTTGATTTCGCTTCATTACATTTGGAGGGCGCTCGGGCCATTTAGCCTACCATGTGCATAAAAGTGGCAATAAAACACTAATAATCCTCTTGCATTATACGAAATCCTTGTGAACATTCCGATATAGTTTTTTTTCTGGTTTAATGATAGGATTTTTATAACCGGACGACGTATTTAAGTCAAACCAACATCGATATTTACTCTACATTAGATTTTTTAAAACTCCATTGGCGTGCACATACCATTTAGTTAATAAAGTCTCATTGGCAGCAAAATACTTAGAAATATACGCATAGATTGTGCCTGATAAAGGCATTGCGATAACATATAGATCTACAATGAAGTGTGTGTTTTAGGATACATATAGAAAGGCACAGGCACAGCACATCAACAAATCTAAACACCATTTGTGACCTCAATACCGCTATTAATTTAATCTAAATAAAACTAGACATACATTAATCTAACTATAAAATGTTCTGGGCTACTCATTGGCCTGTGTGAACCAGCTAATTCGCTTTTCGTACGCGACCAATATGTCACGCCTACAGGAAAGCGGCTACATGCAGGCTACGTACAAAAAGCGGAAGCACGTAAAACATACCATTTGACACCACAACTCGCAGTAAGTAACACGTGCGTGTGGTTCAATGGCGAATTACTACATACATAAAATAACTACTTCGACACCACAGTTTACAATCAACAGTAATTTTTTTGTGGTCCAAAAGAAACCTATATACAAGAAAAACATTTCGACATCACAGATGCTGACCTCAGCTTTATTCTGGGTTCGAATGTGTGTGTGTGTGTGTTGTATAACACATACTTATATATAAATATTAATGCTGTTCTATCTGTATTATGCGTAGACAAGTCATTGTGTCTGGTGTTATAGGCACATGCAGGTGATCGATCACGTTAACTTGTCGTACTCAAAGGACGGGACTCGTCAGGGCTCTTCAATAGCAAAACTAATTTGCAGGACATCCATGGGTCGTGACATCGAATCAGAATCTTATCACATATGTTCTAAATGCTTTCTTCACTAGTGACTACAAGGATAACACAGAATGGCCGCAAAATAATAACAACCATAGCGGCTAACTGTAATTCTGCGCGAACATTATCGAATTATATATATATATATATATATATATATATATATATATATATATATATAATTCCACACAACAAAAATAGACTGTGAAATGACCTAAACCACATTCAATATATATATATATATATATATATATATATATATATATACAGCTATTATAATCCAACCATGACACAATTCAATACAAACTTTCCACCATATATTCATCATGTCCGTTTATCATATGTTAACTAAATAATTACATGAGTTCATTTAGAGTCTACGTTTTAGATGTATTGAATTTCATCTGTCAAAAGTGTCATTACACAGACCTTAGTCGCGACTGGACACAGCGATTTATTAAAACCGTTACTTACACAAACCAGAATGCGAATTTATTTCTAATCGGCTGTGGAATGACCAGTTACCATTTCAAATTAAGTGAAAAATATTCAGGGCATCCTTTATTACTCAAATAGTATCAATAATATTACGGTGCATGTTAAATTAAAACATAGTTGCGTATCATATATGAAACACACATGAAAATAAATTATGCAAATAATGAATGATACAGAGATAGCATTCATAACACGAAATTTAATAGGATTTTTGTCTGAAATAAATATAGATTTAGATAGATTTTGGGCCAACTGCTCGGCTGTCATTGTTACGCTCAAACATCGAGATATAGCTTATGGTGATCACAGGTCATCAAACTAATTCCAAATACATGACCATTCAGTTTTGATCAGACCCCTTATTTGCGGGTCATGTCAAGTGGGGGCGTGTCATATCTGATTTTACACTAGCTTTCTTTGTAAACACCTTTCCTGTTGCTGCAGCCGAAAGCAGCGCAAAACGAACCTCTGCCATTAAACATCACGTATACAAAGGCAGTTGTCCATGACATTGCGCTTCTTGCCGCTAGGATCGCTGCGCTCCTTGAATTCCAAATGGATGATGGATGAATGTTGTTTAACGACACATCAGCACAAGTTGGGCCATTCAGTGTCCTTGAATTCCAAATGGAACCCATGTTAAAACGTCCAGCAACACGTCTTGCTATAAATAGTATTTGCTAATAATATATACAGCAATATTCTTTAAGTTATTCCGGCCTACGTCAAATTCGCCTTTACGTAAATTTCCGTCCAGAGAACTTCATTACGTCCGACGTCGCGTCACTCAGCTACGTCACTTATGTCATAACAAAAAGACGTGAAAAAACCCGATAAAGAAGCTAAAAAGGCAATTTAAAATGCAATAAAACACGATAAAAGGTCATGACTTTTCGAACCAATTAATGACGTAGGGCCAGTATATGACTACATGTACTTAAAGGACAGCATATTTAAACTAACACATCAAAACCAGGTCTACTATTTTACTAGGTGACTACTGACAAAACATACAACTCTGATATAAAATCGGTAAAAGACCATTTCTTCACAGGAATCGTGTTTTCTTAACGAAGTTAAATTAGTGCAGAGCTTTTTGTTCATGCGAATATTTTAATTATCAAATTATTAACCAACCCCCTGACGTCTCTCTCCATGCTTTGTTCATACGAATAATATTTCAGTTACTAGACATCTCGCTGATGTCTCTGTCCAGATTGATTAGTTTACCTGACCCAGTGATTTACTCTCGTAATTTAATATATATATATATATATATATATATATATATATATATATAACATGTGTATGTGTGTGTATATGTGTGTGTACCTGTGTGTGTGTGTCAGTCCAAGGCAAGCCGCTATACTGACTTATTTAAGCGTTTTCTTTAATAAGAACAATAGGTGTCCTCAAGACACCGTCTTAAGGCAATACAGTTACTATATAGTCTACATAGGTACTTCAGTTGTTGACGACTGCTGATGGGAAAGTGTAGATGTGTTACCATTAAACAAATCATTATTACTTCTGGCTTCTTGACAGTAATGATAATTACGTACATTTTATCGCTTTGTTTAGTCATTGTATTCACCAAGTCCTGTGCATGTGTACGTGTGCGATATATATATATATATATATATATATATATATATATATATATATATATATATATATAATCATCTCAGCCCGAAATTAGGTTTGTTAGGCGCTAGCAGTCACACACGTTTAGAAAACCATAACCGTTTCAATCTAAGACCTTGCCAACAGCCGCAGCAAACAATTCTATTATTATAATAATATAATATATATTATATATTTAACACAATGCCCTATAGCTAGCAGAAACTAGACTGGATTGAGTGCACGTACTCAACCACAAATATGAGGTATATAACGTAACCTTGGATAGCTCAATATTTAAAACTACAATTAAGCGAACAGCGCACACTTGTATGGATGCTATATTGAAGGATATAGAAAACGACATATGTACGCCTTCGTGGTGTATCTGGTAGCCCGTTGGACCACAGATCACTACTACCCGAGTTTGAATCTCGGCGTGGGCATATCTGAAGGGTGTTTCATCTTTGACTTCGCTTCGTTACCTTTGGAGATCCCTCGGCCCATTTAGCCTACCATGCGCAGAAAAGTGGCCATAAAATATCAATGAATTGTCAATCATATATGCGCCTGTGTTGAATGATTTCGATTGATAAATGTATGATTTTCTTTCGTTTCATGATCTATGATCATGAAACATGGATATAGCACACGAAAGCGCAAGCACTTATTTCCAGTGTTATCCCTTCTATTGAGTAGTTGTTCATAGCCCCCCCCCCCCCCCAATCACTCACAGGAAAACAGATGAAGCCGAAATACCCCGAGGGTGGTCCCTGCCAGAGTGTATTACACCGGCCCCCGGGAGGTTCTTAACATTCCCCCCTTTAAAATCAATTCTTCGGAGACGGCAGTGCCATTTAACGTGGTCAACCACTCATAACGTCGCGGGGCGAGAAATTAATCGCTGGAAAAGTTTCGACTCTTGGTGGGATCGAACCTATATGACCCTTTGCACACAGTGCAATGTGCTTAACCGCTAGACCACCGTAGCTTGTAGTGTATAATAACTAAAGGACTTGTTGAAATTTGGGGGTAGAGCCCCGGGGTGGGGAGAATATCTGCTGGCGGTCGCCTGTTGGCCATTGTGCACAGCCAATTGTAATAAATAAATTATCACGTACTTTGCTATTTTATCTTTATTTTGATCGTCATCGTCGGTAACCAATCAACTAATCAATAAATCAATCAACCCATTAACGCAGAGAGCTTAAATAAACAGTCTTTGATTAACGGATGCAGTTCTGCCGCATAAAACATTCATTAGTCGTTTGAGTGTGAGTACAGGGCGTCACGTAATATGAGATCCTTATCAAAACCAAAATATACGAGCTATAGTGTACTGTATTTTGTTTCTCAGAACATTACCTGATCGACCTGACCAAACAATAAAATGATATTGTCCCATCATTCTATTGTTGTTCCTTTGGTGTGCTCCGGACTATTTCATTCAGCATCTTTCACCGTTCTTTTTTATATTTATATTAAAAAATGTACATATATCATATGTTGGGATCAGTGGGAAGACAACTTCTGCTACACTGTCCCGTCAATATTCATTGACAATAGTGTGTTCTATTATTGCATTATGTCTATTGTATCCATGCATGCATGTAGATCTAAGTGGAAATTGAAAATAAATTTCAGTTCAGTTCAATGGCCAAAAGTGATCGATGTTAATATATTGGTCCTTTTCAGTAAAGAGGACACTTTGTTTATCTCTCTTGATAAGAGTACCTACTGCTTTAGCAGAGAGCTTAAGTAGTCTTTGGTTTTAGGGTATTACCCGAACAGGTCTGATACCTGATAAGTGGCACGTTTGGGGGGATTTCCCGTCTCCCCCCACTGTAAAGACGTCACACAAGTGGGCGGAACGTCACGTTCAGTTACAATTAAAACGCTGTATGTGCAATCTGTCACTACAAGCAGTTATCGAATTACCACCTACACATTAACAAATCACGTAGTCATGTCCACCGAATGTGATCAAAAGATGAGACCTAAATTTGCAAAATTCCTGGATTCGGCCCACAGTTTGGCTGAATGATTTTTTTTAGTAGGGACCGTTGTCACTGATTGTCTATGGTTGTGTTCTGAATGGCACGTTCCGGTTTGGGTACGATATTGAGACGGTCCGGTTTATCGTCTTCGTCACGTGCCCTCCCATTGGTGGTTGTGGCGCACGTAAACAGAAGCTTTCCGTGAATCACATTTGAAAGTGCAGTTATTACTCATTCATAATTTAGCTTGCCATTGGCTACAAGAGAATGACGAATCAAAGCTAGTAATAGTGAGAAGGAAGTTTCTATCACTCTCCATCAGTGTCCTGTTGGAACTGTCGTGAAGGCGGGTAGTTTGTGCGCGGAGACCGAGTGTTAGAATTAGATCTAGTCACTAGACTCTAGAATCATAAGAATGATCTAGTGACTTACAGTAACAGTGTATTTAAATTATAATTTTAGATCTAGATCTCATATATATATATATATATATATATATATTTATATATATACGAACTATATCTAGTCTAGACTAAAGACTAGTATTAATGCTAGATCTATATATGAATTCCTTAGATCATAGATGAGGAATTTACTAATTCAGAATTGTAGATCTACACAGTAACTCACTAACTGTGACTAAGTGACACTTGTGACTTGGTGACACTAAAAGTAAAACAGAGCAGATCTGATCCGTTTTGTTTGGTAAGTGAATTATTCTTTTAATTTAAGTTTTATTATATTGGCTTGACATTTAGGCTTGACTCTAGACTTAAATCATTTTATATAATTTATCATTTTATATAATTTAACCAGTTATTGAATGCTAGACTCTAGAATAAAATGATTAACTTAGTTAGATTCTAGTCATTTTATGCTAGCACTTGACTAGTACTAGTAGGTAAATCTATATTTTGTTGTGTGTTTCTTTAATTCAATTGTTGTGTTATTCCACCAATGGCAATGCTGAATGTATAATCAGTGTATTGCATGGTTGCTGCAGGGCATGACAAATCTGTTGCCCGGACATGCAGGGCAAGTATATTTTCATGCTGGGCTAGTGCTGATCACTTTTTTGTTTTTGATAAGAAACTTGTGTGCGCATGCTTGATGAGCAAACCAATTAAAATAATAGTTTTTTTCCTGCTGCGTTCCTATACTTATAATTTGTGATGTAAAACTGGCTGTTAGTGCCAGCTACCCCTAAAGCCGAGATTCCACATATGCAATATTGCGGTCTCCATGTGTTTCGGACACCCCTCTCACCTTCTTCCCTATTTTTCTTGGGAAAGCCTGTCTGGACACTCGAATCGGACAGTTGAATCCAGAATTTTATGACTGGATCGTAAAATTCTGGATTCAACCATCCATTTTGTCGCATCTGTAGTCGCACCTGGATCTGTAGAATCACGCTCATATCTTTTCCATTTTTTGGTCAGATTCGCATACCACATATGAAATCTCGGCTTAAAACTGATATACACAGTATGCAACATTGCAGCATCCATTTGTTTCAGACACTTGAATCGGATGGTTGAATCCAGATTGTTTAGACCTGGGTAGTAAAAATAAAGATTCAACCATCCGTTTCACACCAATTGCTAAATGGAGTGGTCTGTTTTGTCACATTACGTGTAGGCAGGTAAAGTATAGCAGATTAAAAATAAATGATAATTTTGGATTAGGTGAACATTTATTGGGCAATTGAAAACATTGTTGGGCAAGTTCATTTCCAATCTATTTGCCAGGAGGCTACTGAACTGGAAACAAATTCTGGCCCTGCTACCGGATACCTTATGAATTTACTAAAGCTCCAGCACTGCTTGCCTAAATATAATCCTAAACCAAAGTATTTGCGCAATTCTATCAAGGCAACATGGTATAAATACAAGAGTAATTACTCCTCATCTTTTATTTATTATGCAATATAATTATCAATTCAACCATGGCTTAATAGTTGATAAGCTCAAGCTGAATATGGTGACATTTTCTGGCAGCAGATGCACTATATACGCCACTGAAACCGGAAATGTGCTGGATCAATAGCTATAGCCAGCAGTGTATTTTATTCTGCTGGATATTTGGGAAGGTGTGCATGTGCAATTGAGGTGCTGGGCTAAACCCTCATTTTGGGCTAAACTGGGTTAAACTAATTTTTAGGCATAATGCACCACTAATTGAATCAAGAAAACCAACTAAATGCAAATTAAACATTTAATGTCTATATTGAGCACACAAATAACATTATACTACACAAAACAATAACAAACGTGTTCAGGTATTCACCAGTCTAATTCAGCACCACCACCACAAAGTTCACTATAGCAATAGACAAGCTTGTCTGCTTTCTCCAGAGTTGGAGAAAATTGTCACCATCTTAACAACATCTTTAAAATGCATACCAAACACCTACTGTTCATGTGCATAAAATGTATGAATTTGTGAGTCAATATACTGTATTCTGAGAAAACCCCAGTTTAACTCGGGTTAAACTAGTAAAACCCGGGTTTACGTCACCAGGCTGGGCTAAACCAGTTTAACCCAGGTTAAACTCCAACCCTGAGACCAATAGCCACACCCTATAGTATATTGATCACTCAGAACATTTAAAACATACACGTTAGTGTGTGGTATTGTTATACAGACATAGGGTAATTGTAATCAATTACACTATCTCAAGTAATCATGATCGCCATTTCCAGATGCAGTGTAATCATAATAAATTACATATTAAATGTTGCTGTTTTGTGGTCACTTTTATGCACAATGTAGGCTAAATGGGCCGAGTAACCTCCAAAGGTTATGAGGTTAAATGAAAGATGAAACACTTTTCTGACATAGCCCGGCCAGGATTTGAACCTAGGTGCTATAGATCTGTAGCCAACCATGCTACCAGTTAGGTCATGGAGGTACCCTCAATTACATTGAAAATATAATTGTAATCAGTGATTACTTTTCCCGGTTTTGCATCAGCTTTGAGAAAGCAATATTACATGAATTCAGTTCCATCCCAACCTGTAGTGAGCTGATGAAGTGTATTTTTTGTATTTATATTATAATTATCCTATATATTACATAGAACTTACCTGACGCCATACAGTAATCATTCCTTGGATTTGGGCTACATGTGTCAATTGGCCCATTAGGTCTAAATTTCATGGGATTTTTCGAGATTCCATGGGACATTTGATCAACCAAAATGAAATGATTTGCGAATTCTGGATAGCATACTGTATTACAAATAAACATTTCTTATTTCCGATGAATTAATTGTCTATTTGCAAAAAAATTATTTGGAAAGGTTTTGCTTGTTTTTAATTCATATACACAAAGGTGTGTGTGAGTCACTGAGCAGGTATGACAGTTGCTGAGAAGGTCATCTAATGTTTTCTGTGCAGTTGAGTCTATACCTGCTTGGATTGTGAAATATTGTCTGGATGTTCCAAGAAGTCCGATTATAAATATAGTTAATAAATCATTATATCTCTGGGTGTTTTCCCAAGATCCATGAAAGCTGTCCTTGTATAACCATTAATAAAAAACATCACAGTTTGGACTGTAATATTCTAAACAATTACAGACCTGTTTTACATCTTACATGTTTATCTGAAGTTATAGAATGGGCAGTTGCTTTCCATCTAAATGAATATTTAATCAATAATAACCTTAATGAATCACTATAATCTGCCTATAAAAGTGGTCACCGCACTGAAACAGCCTTGGTTCAGTTGAAAAATGATATTATGATGTCAGTTGATCAAGGTAAGCCAGCATTACTTGTTCTTCTAGACCTGTCTGCTGCATTTGATATAGTTGGCCATACTATTCTTTTCTCTAGGTTAAAAGACATGTTTGGTCTGTATGGTAAAGTTTTGAATGGTTTCAATCTTATCTGGAATAACTCTCCCAGAAAGTGCCTGTTCATGGTATTTTATCTGATGTTCAGTTTTTGTTATCTGGTGTACCACAGTGTTCAGTTTCTGGTCCTCTGGTTTTCACGATGTATACCTGTCCTCTTGGGATCATTGTGCAGCGATATGGGGGTTAAATATCACTTGTAGTTGTATGCTGATGACACACATGTGTATATATCACTGGATCCTGACAATGAGTTAAATTTCTCCTCTTCCTTGAATAATTTAAAACATTGTATTGCTGATATTCGGCTATGGATTACTCAAAATCTTCTAAAACTTAATGATAATAAAACAAATATTATATATTTGGCATCACCACATTGTGTTAAATCCCTAAAGACACCAGTATTACAGATGGGTGCATTTTAGATTACTCTAATGGGTCAGTAAAAATCTGAGGTTATTTTTGACCAATGTATGAACGAGCTGCCTACTACCATCTTAAGAACAACCACTGTTTCAAAGGATTCTTGACACAAGAAGCACTTGTAACTGTAGTCCACGTCTTTGTTACATCTCATATAGACTATTATAACTCCCTGTTATATGGCATATCTGATTATAGCATCAATCGCCTTCAGCCTGTGTCTCGGCTCAAGTCATATGGTGATTGTGCATTTAGTGTTGCAGCCCCCACTTTGCCTGTATAAATTTAAAATCTGTTCTAAAACACATCTGTTCAGGGTTGCTTTCACAGATAAATAATAATTATCTTTTTATTCTCTTATAGGATTTTTATTGACATATTATTGGGGTATTATTGTATTACATTTTATTTGTACAGCACCTTTGAATGGCTCCTGCTAGTAAGTGATATACATTGTTATTATGAATCATCAGAATGTATGAACCTTTCTATTTAGACTCCATAATTAAAACACCAATAAAATCAACAGTTGATAGTTAGTGATGATTCACCTCATGAAAGGCTTTCCCCCCCACCCCTCTTTTTGAATGCCAGTTTCTCAATAAGGAGCATTACTGTAAACACACATTTTAATCTATGACTGCAGTAAAGTCTACAACATAAAATTTTAAACTGCCATAATCTTATCTGGTGTAATACTTAAAATTATTGATGATAATATTACCTCTGCTATAGTATAAATAAATAGAATCTGTCTATACATATCACTCGTATACAAAGTCGAGAAATAGTACTGAGCAGATTAGGATATGATGTATTATGTAATTAGTATAGATTTATTCAGAAATATATTTGTGTGTGTATATATATATATATATATATATATAATGTGTGTGTGTATTTTTATCTGCTTTAAAGATATTCAGGTGAGTAGTTAGCTCATCAACACACATATTGAAAAAAAAATTTGATATTAAAATTGTTTTGTTTAATATAAATTATATCAGTTAATTAAATATCTGAACCTTTCATTAGCTAATTACCATATGAACTGAATCTAACTAAGCTGTCCAGTCGTACCATTAAATTATTAATTAGTGTTGAAATGTATTGTTAGTAACAAGTAAAAATTTCATTATGGATCAGCAGCGACCGTAGGTTTAACAAGAATTATCTAGCCATCAAAGAAATTAACTGCTGGTTCTTTTATTGATCACATGGTGGAGCTCATGATATAGCCTTGGGGAGTTGGCTGTCTTTATAAGACATACAGGTGCATGTTTTAATATGGTGCATTGTTTAATAGACGATCTACCGTGAACTGAACTATTCCTACCAAATTTAGAGAAAACAGTGGTAAACAAAACCTAATGAGGGTGTGTGTGTTCATGAGTTTCGTTTTGCCCCAGTTAACCCACACAACCCATTCATTATGAATAGACTTATTGTAGGCGAATTGTATGGTGACTAACAGATATGACTTGATGAATCTACCAAAAAAATGGTAAAAAAAGATAAAGAATCTGGTAATGTTATTCAAACTTTAATATGTTTTTATGTTGCTGTGTGAATGGTGTATGAGTCAAAGATGATTTTGTTAGCAAGGACAGCATTACCCATTAATAATTATTCCAATATTCAGAATATTAAAAAAGATTTTAATGAATTAAATTATATATATAAATGTATATATATATTACAGTTAATCTGTATAATCAGGTATATGTATATTACCTGAAATATTAAATTTCAGTTAGCAATCGACGTATTACCGGTGCCTGAAAATTTAAGGTAATATATGTATTGCCTGAATATACAGATTAACTGTAACATATATATATAGTGCAGGGTGGACCTGTCAGTATTTGCCTAAATTTCACATCATATGCTTATGGTTGGCAGGCATATAATGTCCACAGGATAACCGATTTATTTTCAGATAAGGATCATATCTAGGAGATATGATATTGTATTTATAGTGCTTGCTTACAGGCACTATGCAAAACATTGTATGAATTAAAGCTAGTCGAAACTCTATTTTGAAAACACTCACCAGTAGGTCAGTGAGTAATATTTTGTATTTGAAGTAGACTGGGTGATCTTTCCGATTGGCAATTTATAATATAGATTTACAGAAGTATTATTATTCATAGCTGATATATAAAACCATGTAATTGATACGCCGATTTGTTGAAAGCCAATGTAGTTTTCAAATGGGGAAAATGGGAATTATGTAATTAGAAATTACCGTATTGTCCCGGCCATTAAGCCGAGACTTTGTGTCAACATTTTGACCCTTATTTTGGGAGATCGGCTTAATGGCTGGTGCTGTTTCAGTGTCAAGAAATCCAGTCATCGAGAGAAAATTAGACGTGCCATATAATAGATAGTTACATTGATCCGTGGAAGATGTGAGAAAGGGCATGAAATACTGTGACAGCTGCTTTTGGTGTTAAACATTTTCAGGCTGTGTTTGTTTTTATGTCGATAATATGCACCCCGGCTAAATTTCCGTTTGCGGCACTTTATTTCTTTATGCACCATTTAATAGATGTCAACATCTCATAATGTTGTGTTATTTGGTGTGTGTGTGTGCGCACGCGCACGGTGTGAAGCTTTTAAGTGTTGGTTGACTTATGACATCATACAACAGCGTGACATTTTTGTAGATTTTTTTGTCATATTCAGGTATAATCTTAAGTGGCATGTCACCATATGTGTGTGTGTTCATGTATAATATTTATTAAATTTTTTCGCATTCAAAGATCCGACTTTGTGCGTGTGTGTTTTATGTTGATGTTGTTATATGCTAAGATAGTCAGATAATCGATTTGATTTATAATTATAGCTGGTTCCTAGCCTGGGGATCTACTACACCTCGACATGGGACACCGTTTGATGAACGAGGGATTGAAGTGGCTTTTCTTTGTAAGTATGGATTAAAGTTGTCAGAAGAGTTAGTTACCTGTATTTGTTTTGTTGTGATGCAGCTAGCTGTGGCTTTAATCTGTCAAAATGTTATCGTAATAGTGTAGGGTGCTGTCAGGCTTAATACCCTCACACGTATTGTTTGGGTATAAAGTCTAGATCCAAGTTGTATGTGATTTGATTTGATTCATTTATATCTTTTTTGTGCATTCCCTGATGCCATAGCATTGTGGGGTTTGCATGACATAATTAATGTGCTTTCATTTACATAGATATCGAGTTTTGTACATACATGAATATAATTAATAATTGTACAATTTGTGTTGTGATGAATTTACATATAAGGTGTATGCACATCTATACAACATAGGAATATAATGTAACATTGTTAGATGAGCAGTGCCTGATTCAGAGAGTAAATTAGATTCACTTAATGGCAGTAATCAGACATTTTGTTGGACATCATTATTACATGATCCAGCATATCAAGAAATCAACGTATCATGAGGTTGTTTTAGACTAGATTCTATGGCCTAGTGGGTAACAGCATGAGACTTTCTGACTTATAGTCTTGCTGTCTGGTAGGTCGGAGATTTGAATCCCGTCTGTGGCATTACAATAGGAGGAGTTTTCCATCCAACCAGCCAACACTGGCAAGGTTTTCTCCACCGAATATGTCATATATTGTAAATTTATTTAGAATTAGTCCCCGTGGTGAAGCAGTAAATTACAGACCATATACGTCTCCCTCATTTGAGGTTGCCAGCCACATAAAATAACTGCCATTTTGGTCATTATTATTGTGTCTGAATTTACAGCTGTTAATTTTGGTTTGGCACAGAAATTATTCTCAAATCAAAATAGTTATGCTTCCATATTGAGAACACAACACAGTGGTAGA
Source organism: Paralvinella palmiformis (assembly GCA_025642065.1). Lineage (NCBI taxonomy): Eukaryota > Metazoa > Annelida > Polychaeta > Terebellida > Alvinellidae > Paralvinella > Paralvinella palmiformis. The sequence goes on along the minus strand of JAODUP010000092.1, from coordinate 146,892 downwards.
TTTCAAGCAAGAAGATCTGAAAACAAAATTCATACTCCCTTAGAGAGAAATTGGAAGTGACTGAAATGTCACCCGATAATGTTGGAAATCCCTCCCAATAAGATTGGGAACAGCTATTTTATTTTTACCAAGTTCCTATCATGACGGGGTGGCAGAATCTAACAAAGGAATAAGCTGTTAATGACTAGGTTAGTATATGTGAATAATTGTGAAACTCCGTTTAAATTATGGCAAAATGATGGTATCAGTGGGATTGACACAATTCTTTATTCTAACTGGAATGAACTAATTGTGTAGTGTCATCTATACAAAGGATTGATTAATTATTTTAAATTATAGGATTTTGTAGTTAAGCAATTTGTGAGTAAATGGCTCGGCGAAATGTTCGCATTATGTCGCCCCCAACCCCCATCCACCACTAATACGCGCAGTCTGTTGCTTTACGCCGTCCACTTATAATGCAGGTCATGTTAGTGGACCCAGAATGTATACATAATTATATTTATTTAATGTTCAGATGCATTTAATCGTTTCAACATTAATCAGATGTCTTTTTATTCATTTTTCAGTCTCTCTGGTTGATAGCCAATATTGCAATATTTATTGCAACATTCCTCAAATTTTATACACGAAAGGAATACTACTACACCAGGGAAATCCTAAGGGTTAGTGGACGGTTGAACTCTCTAAACGTTTCTCGTTGACTTTTGTGTGTGTGATTGGCTCTAATTCGCTGTGTGGGTTTTTGTAGTTTTTGCTATGCTCCTTTCTGACTTCAAGGAACAGTTCAATCTCAGAAAATATTATTGAAAAGTGTAATGTGGATAAAGGTAACTCTAAATCTGACAATATTGTTTGCAAACTACTCTAGATCATATTCCGAATTACTTGAGAATAGGCATTATGTCAGTAAAGTCATGTGCTCAGAAGTCGATGAGTGCAAAGATCATGTAGCCATCTCCAGATCGAATCAGGTCACAGAGTCTCCATATTAGACATCCTTATTATCTTACGTGTCCATGACCTTCTATAATTACTGCTGACTGACACAATTGTTTGACGTTTACAATAATCTGACAGCTCATAAAGAATTTCATCATATGGTTTTCATTAGCCATTACAGTAACAGTTTGGGTTGTATTGATAAAAAATAGTGTAATCTTAATAAATATGTTTTTGTTCCAAAACTATGCTTCGTTGATGCTTGTCTATATTCTTATAATCGGGTCATATAAACGGTTTGTGTACAGTGACATCAGGCTCCAGGAGCAGTCTGGCTTCAAAATAACAGTGCCCACAGAGGCGCACAAAGCTACAGTCAATTTACCAGCACACTGAACTGGATTTTTAGTATGTGGCTAGTCACGTTCTTATTCATATATCAGTTGTAATTTATGTAAACATATTTGTATTCGTCCTGGAAATATGAATTGAAAGTGAACTGTTCTTTTAATGTCCATCTGGCTTTTTAGACATCATCCTGTATTTTACTCTAAAAACATTGCGTTTGAGTGACTTAAACGAACACAGCTATGTAACCAGAGTATGCCTAACACTTAACAGTACTTTGTTGCTGTTGTTGTTTATCCATGCGTGAGATTATCAAGATACTGTAATATAATTATGTAATTTTTCTTTGTTGGCTGCTCTTTTATTTGATTATTTCATGTTACCAGCTTGATGACTCTTTACATAATTCATGAAGTTAATCAGATGTTTTGCTTTTCGCTGAAGTTGGTCAGCTGATTTTTGCCGTAAGAAGGCCAGCAAACCATAAGTTGTACGCTTACTTTTTGTATTACAGGAAGCGCTACCTATAGCAAAAGGAAGTGCTGCAGGTTTGAATCTGAACTCGATGTTGATATTGATTCCTGTTTGTAGAAACCTCATCTCATTCTTGAGAGGATCTGTTTTCTGTCAGGTATTTTTTGCATGACGTGGACACCCATCCACTACACTCTTTAGCATCAGATTTATTTCATAGGAACACTAGAGAAAATGTTTCCTGTTTTCACAGAATTAATTAAATTACAAGTAAAAACAATTATATTAGCATCAGAATTATTATTATCCATCAGTAATAATACAATATTTATTTAGTAAACAAAATCTAAAAGACCCTTCTGGAGTCTATAAAAGGCTTGCGTTTGGCATGAACTATTTTGACTGTGGGGCTTTTTAAATATGTAATTTATAAAAAGTGAACATCTTACTTAAGTTGTTTATGCCAACATTTTAACTGGTTGCTTTCTTTCAGTGCTGCAAGAGAAATGTACGACGTCAGTTAGATAAAAACATAGCCTTCCATAAACTCTGTGCCTACATGATATGCTTCTGGACAAGTAAGTATAATGAAAGAGCTACTAAGCACTTTGTAGTTGTGTCTTGCACAGGAGACTTCCAAGTGAGGGTTTGAATCCAAATGCCACATGTTATGGGATGTTTCATTTGGTTATCCCATTTGGCTAAGGAAGTGCTGATTCTTAATAAAGCTCTTTTTCAGCCACTGAATAATATTTCTAATCATTGATGGTGGTGGTTACTCGTATATGATCCGATGTACTTTACAAATTTTCTTTCTCCTACAGTCATACACTACTTCGCTCACACCTTTAACTTCGAGCGTTATTGGCTGGCCCACGAGAGCACCGACAACTCTACGGGGGGTCTCTACTCTACACTGAGTAATCTTCCTAGTCAACCGAATGGCACCTGGATCAATCCAATCAGGCCAACAACATCAGCTACAGTAGGTTTTATTGTCATGATCGTGTCCTGAAAAATTGCATGCTCTGCGTGTCAGTGTGTGTGTTCGAGAGAGAAAGATAAATAAATAAGTATAACAAGAGATGTTGTTAATAATGATAATAATGTATATTTAATAAAGCACCCTTACTAGCAGGAGCAATTCAAATGTGCTGTACAAATAACATGTAATATAATAATACCCCAAATAATATCTCTGCAAAAAACCCTGTAAGTGATTTAAAAGATAATAGTAGTTTATCAGTGAAATCAACATTAAACAGGTGCGTTTTTAGATGATAATACTACATTGTGATGGATGACAGGGTTTTTCATCATGATTTATTGACAAATCAAGCCGCTTGCTTGATTAACAATATAACATAGTTTCTCACCTGGACGGGTTTATTTAACATTAGTGATTTATCTTATTTGGGAAAGGCTGGGAAATATTTATGCCTCAAGTTGTGTTCTTTCACAAGTGTATCTTCACTTAATACTTTAAATTTCAGCTTTTTGAATTGGTTACAAAACATAACTAGCCATTATGACATTGAACAGTGCTGAGTAGTAATAAAAAGGAGACGAATGATGTAACACATTAATTAACATAGTTTCTTAACTGGAATGAAAAGGCAATACTGGCCCCAGTTTTTATTGACTATTACGATGTAAACGAATATTTTATAAAAAGTGTTTATCTTTTCACCCACACGTCATTTAAGGGGCATAGCTCATGTAGCATTTTTCTATTGATGCTATCATTGTGGTCGCCTAAGTATATTTCATAGTATTTCACAGTAAACGTTTGAAATCTTTTTCATTCATAGTAAATGCTTTTTCATCACACATCAGTGACGCTTAAAGAATTTGCTGTTCTTGGTGAACTGTTCATGCACAGAGATTTTTTTCTGCATGTTTTATTACCAAGGATGATGCCATATATGTAAAAAAAACTTTTGATCCAATGATTTTTAATTTGCATGACGATAAGAAGTTGAGCTGAAGTTGAAATATCCGATAGCGTAATTAATAAAGACTGAACATCGATAATAAGAAAACAAATAATTGCAATAGTTTGATGGTAAATTTGATGCACGAAAGTATGGGCTCTTTGAAATATATATATCTCTCTCTCTCTCTCTCTCTCTCTCTATATATATATATATATACATGATTGATTGATTGATTTTATTTATTCCATATCATATACGTACAATGATTATCAGATATATCACAGTAAGATGTAAATATCACAAATAATATGTACCAATAATATAGGCAAGCATAAAACCTATTTCCATAATGGACCTAAACATATATCAAAGATTCAAGATGGCTGCAGATTGGTAAATGTATAAATAAAGGTACCGGCTGGACTAAATAATACAACATAACAATAACTAATGGAGTTTTGTTGGTAAAACATTTTCCCAAGAACGTAATTTTTACATTTTAGTTTTAAAACATTCTTATCATCAACACATTTTTAGGAATTAGGACTGTTCCATAAAACAATGCCATTATCCTGGAAGCCTACCTTACAATGGTTCTTACAGTATGGAATATACTGTAATATACATAGAACTGAAATAAAATTGGACATCGATTTGGCATATCTCCTTTTAATGTTAACACTATACATTAGATCTAAGAGCAATGTTGTGATTTACAATAATATCTTTCTCATATATATATATATATATATATATATATATATATAATTAATAAACAACACATGCATGCATACAGAGAGAGAGAGAGACCTAAGTTGTTTGCATTTTTATATTTTAAGAATCCTATGTTAGAACTTGTGAAGAATATTGCTGGTTACACTGGAGTTATCATTACCATACCTCTGATCCTTATTATGTCTTCTGCCACAGAAATTATCAGGTAAGAAATGTAATATTTGGAGTTTCTATATCTACAGAGCAGTAGTGTACATGGATAAATGACAGTAATTAGACTAACAGGTAATTGTTGGTAATATATACTGTATAGTTTCTAGAATATGTACAGAATGTGAGGATGGTGTTTTGTGTGTGCATCTAATAATTTATCAAAATTTAATATTGTTTGAAACAAACTTGTTAAAATGGGCATGGGTATTTCAAGTTTCTCCCGCACACACACACACACACAGCTTAGCCATATTTGCCAAGCACAAAAAGCAGATTGTTTGATCTCAAAAACTCTGATGAGCTGATCACACTTAATAACAATGTATAAGTTTATGAATTTATAGATTTCTGGATGTTTAGCTGTTTGTAGATGTATGTACCTTAGTTTACTGAGTGATTGCTATTGTGTGTGTGTGTGTTAAGCAATGGGGTTATAATTGATCAGCCAACAAACTTTCCAGTTAATCTGCATTGAATATTAATCAGACTTAAACTAGTTTCTATGTTTGTGATGTTAAATATTTCCCCATAAACATTTTATATTAGTATGTGTTTTACATTCTGCATGGTTGGTTCACTGTTTTACTCTAAATCAAGCGTTTCTTTTCCCTCTTGCAGGCGTTCATATTTTGAAGTGTTCTGGTATACACACCACTTGTTTATAGTATATTACATTGGACTGGTAACACATGGACTTGGGTAAGCCACCAATACTCTCTTGAGACATCCTGTTTATATATATATATATATATATATATATATATTTGTGTATTTGCACTTTGCTTGATGTAAGAATTGTGGTGTTTTCTTTTAGTATAAATCATTGTGATAATATTCCATTCATCACTAGAATTCAGATCTCATTTTATTGATTCTTTATTTATCATTAGCTGAATATTTAAGATAATCGTGACTGAAGATACTGAATACACTCCCCCCTCCATACACTCTGCAGGTGTTGAACTAGTTAAGCTTTTTTTTATACTAATATCAATGTTCATGGGAATATTTTGTTTGCTTCTACCAGAAATAGACAGTAGTTGTGATTTTCTGAGGCACAATAAAAGTATTAATATATCCATACACTAAATGTTTATTCAGAAATGAAACTATATATACTAAGGACTTATGCTACATACCTAATGTCTTAGATATGATTTCATATCATTCTAAGATAATATCTATCTGCATAATAAAAATTCAGCTGAATTAGCACAGAAATATTGAAATAATATCTAATATCAATAAAGTTGTCTTTGAACTGACAAAATTCTCATCCATTCTGATGGCTAAGTGCTATATGTTTATTAAACTGGTCATACACAAAAACAATTCTAAATTTTAAATCGGAAACCTTATGTTTTTACACATAGAAAGTCTACTATGAAATGCTGTTGGGATAGTGTTCTTGCAAAGTATAAATGTGCAAATATATGTTGTGCATTAAGGTGGATTATTGTGTATTTACTAATAATTTGTTCACTCATGTTCAGTGCTATCACCTGTGATTCTATATTATTATTAATTCAACACATCACCGAGACAGATTTGATATCAAACTTACAGTCTATTGTGTTTTGTAACGACATCATCATGATATGATGTTTTTGTATTTATAGTAATGTGGTCCGTCTACAGATTAACATTGATGACCATGATCCAGAGTACTGCAAGGATTACTATGAGGAATGGGGAACTCCAGCAAGGCCAGAATGTCCCATACCACAATTTAGCGGTGATGGAGCAAGTGTAAGTCACTTATATTATTATTATTATTATATGTAAAGCTTTATAACACTCGTCCATTAAATCTAATATTCTCTATGGGTTCTACACAATGTGTTGTTTATTTTGGGGATTTTCTTCTCATGTGTCAGCATTTACAAAATATTTACCTGGATGCTGGTTCCATTCTTCCACATTCTCAGCATACATACATACATACATATATGCAGATAGACACACAGATAGACACACACACACAAACACAAATTCTGCCACATGTTCTGGTTGTAATCAGTCCTTAGGTTAAGCAAACCTGTAAATTTTGCCAAAACCTTTGAGCATAGGGAATGTTCAGTGTTTCAGATTCATGTGCTCTGATTTTGTTTTTTGTTCTGTACTTCTTAATAAAGCAAAACAATATTATTACATTTTGTCTTAATGACAGCTAAATCTGACTTCATACATACTTGACATCAGGTTATTTTTAATTTGTGAAAGTTGGTTAGAAGAAATGAACTTGTCATGTATTTAGCTATAGACAACTGATACATAAAATAAATTTATGCCAGTATCTATCAATCTTCACTAGAATGATTAATTTCAACCTATATATATATATATATATATATAAGACAACCTAATATAATATTGTAAGTAGTCTAATTGTTAAGTCGGTGATAAAATGATCAGTTTTAAGTCAACAAAATTATTGGCTGCCACAGTTTTTGTTGACCGTGTAGGCTCAGAATTTTTTCATCTAATCTGGACAAATAATTAACTAATACCAGTGTTGGCTGTTTGGTGTGTGTGTGTGTGTGAGAGAGAGAGTGTGTGTGTGTGTATGTGAGTGTATGTGTGAGAGAGTGTGTGTGTAAGAGTGAGAAAGAGTGTGTGTGAGAGAGAGGGAGTGTGTGTGTGTGTGTGTGTGTCAGAGAGAGGCAAAGAGAGAGACCATTCATCTATCTACAAAACCTGTCAGTTTGATCATATTCTTACCATAATGAGTAACCCCTTTCCCATAAGTCCTAGCTGAAATAAGCCGGAGGACTAAAAGAAGCACCACTCACTCACTCATTCACTGATAAACATATGCTCTCTCACCCATTCATCTAAGCATTTTAATAATAACTAAGCACACATGATTCAGTACTATGCATGCCAGACATGGGGTCAATTCCATTTGGTCAATTCCACATCAAATTTATCAATTCTAATTCAATTCCAAATTTATCAATTCTATTTTTTACCTACTCTTTTCACCCACTACTTTTTACCATGGGTAGGTACTCTGATTACCACTCCGAGTACCTACTTGGAATACCTACTCCGAGTAGTAGGATTGTCATGGAAGAAATATTTCTGAATTAAAATATTAAATGGTAAATTATATTGTGGAGTTAATTTTTTGGTAGCAAAATTTATCACTTCCAATTCTCTTTTGCTTTTAAATAAGCAATTCTGGAATTGGAATTGAATTTGTCCATCAATTCCAATTCTGGAATTGAATTGACCCTGTGATGCCTGCCACTTAGTATCATTTAGATGAATTTTCAACTACACTGTTTCAGTCTTGGAAGTGGGTGTTGGCACCAATTCTACTCTACATTGTTGAACGAATTATGAGATTTGTTCGTGGCATGCAGATGGTCACCATCAGTAAGGTAGGAAAGTGAGATAATGTTATTCCTGATAATTCAGATTGGAACTTGATTCTGGTAGAGATGCCATATTAACATTTGTTATCTTTGATATATATATATATATATATATATGTTTGAAAACATCTGCAAATATTGTCGTATCCTTGTTGTATTAGATTAAATTAAATATCTACAGGTCATCAAGCATCCATCCCAGGTGATTGAACTCCAGATGAGGAAGCCTGGATTCACCATGGAGGCCGGCCAGTATATCCAGATACAGTGTCCTTCTATATCGAGATTTGAATGGCATCCATTCACACTGACATCTGTAAGTCAGCACTGTAATAGACCAATTCAAATACCCCTGGCGCCATCATGCGGCTGAATTTCACACTACGGTCTCGGGTTAGAAGTCTTAAGAATCACTGTGTTGCATGGCGATTTACTACGTGTAGTGGCTGATAAATGTCTTACTGAAAAGCTGTATATAGGCTATTTACCAGCTATATTTTGATTTTATTTTTAGTCCATTAAGAGTATAGGATCTCCAGATCGTAATTTTGCATTTAATAGGAATGACTTCGACTTCATTCAATAGATATATGCCACTAAACTAAGTAATATTCAACACGATTTGCATGGCTGTCATGGTCTGGCCTGTTTAGTTCAACCTTATTTTTGTAGAACCTTTGCCATCTGACATGACGATGTGAATGGATAAAATCAATGATCACATAGATTATAATTCAATGGGTGATTCCTATTACTGTAACGTTGGTATTTATGCATGATATCTTGTATTGAAAGTGAACTGTTTTATTTTCTGAATCAGCCATTCGTGCAATGTTTACTACATGTAAATGTCCAGGGTGTTAATACTCTAATGTAATAACTTTTTTTATTTAATAATATACAGGTGATACATATATGATTGGTTCCCAGGTAGAAGTACAACTACTATTTCCAAAACTTGCAAATTGCCCTTTAAATCTAAATTAAATATTTTTTTAATTTTCATTAAAATCAATTCACAAGTTTAATTTAAAAATAATTTATTTAATCCATTGAAACCCATGCTAAAAAATCTCCTACAAGTCAGCATAAATAACTACGGCTTAGCTGTGTCATTCATCTGAAAGATCGGTCCACACAATCATTGGGTTATATCTTGATAAATGTTGTGTTAAATCCTTGGAAAGACACAATCTTTCAGCTGAAATACTAGTCTCAGTCTCTGTGTAATATGAAATAATTTGCTGAAAGATTTTCAGTATTTCCCGTTATTGAAAAGTTTTGCCATCCCCTATTAACAGGGCTGTTTCTAACACGAGACCGCGGTTGGTAACCGATGCAGCGCATATCTCTTGTATCGGTCTATACTGTCTTTCTTTCTGGTTATGACTCCTATAAATAAACATATATGTATTAAAACAACAGCAACAAGTTATAGTTATAGGCCTTCGTACAGTGATTTGACATAAAGAAATATGTATTAAAGTGCTTCACTTTGAGAATTTTGTAAAATATAATAAACAAGACGCTACAAATTTCCTTCAATACAGAGTCCAAAGGAAGACTTCTTCAGCATCCATATTCGTCTGGTTGGGGATTGGACAAATGCTCTTGCTGAAGCTTGTCATGTCAATGAAGACGGTCTGCAAGATCCAGGGAAAATGCCGAGGTATGTAGACTGCTACAGTTCGGTTTTATTTTAAGAGTTATGTGCAGTATGTATTGTTGTTATTGGATGAGCTTTCCTAATTGTTTTATTACCGTGGCTAATAAAGAGTCCATTAGTCTAATTAAAGCGAATTACATGAATATATTGTGCTTTTAGATTGGCAGTTGATGGACCATATGGTACTTGCTCTGAGGTAAGTCATCTCTCTCTCTCTCTCTGTGTGTGTGTGTGTCTGTAGTATATTCAGATACAGTGTCCTTCTATATCAAGATTTGAATGGCATCCATTTACACTGACATCTGCAAGTCAGCACTATGATAAACCAATTCAATTACCACTGGTGCCATCATGTGGCTGAATTTCACACTAGGGTGTGTGTGTGTGTCTATAGTAACTTATCATTCTATACCAGATAATGTTTAATTTAGTTGTTATTGTATTTGTTATATGTGTCACATTTGTCTTATTAATTTTTGATACTGCCATCCCATAATGCTGTGATATGTTTCGAAGAAGGATTGTTGTAACATTTGCTTCTAAAATCTTTGATGGTTGTTGTTCCTTTCTTTGTTTCAGGATGCCTATAGATACCAGACAGTGATGTTTGTCGGTGCAGGTATTGGAGTGACGCCATTTGCAGCAATATTGAAAGACATATGGTAAATATGCTGTACTTTTTAACAGCACACACACACACAAACACACACACACTACACACACCCACCAGAGACACTCCCATAGTGTTGTTAGTAGCACAATGTGTTACAGACCTCAGGATCACGTTACAAATCTCAAAGTTATGCAGGTCTGTGGGATGTTTCATTTGATCATCTCCTCTCTCTAAGAAATTACTTCCATAACCATATATGTCTCAGGTGTAGCCAGTCTTGAGGTTAAAGTCCCTCACTCACATCCACCCCACAAACATTTATCCCACTGAGACAAGGCACATAACATCGCCGTCCATCTTTACCCTGTTTCTCTAATTTCCAGGTATAAACATTGTGATCATAATCATCAGATGAAGCTAACAAAGGTGTACTTCTACTGGATCTCTTCCGACACTCATTCGTTTGAGTGGTTTGCCGATCTTCTTGGCAGTCTGGAGGATCAGATGGAAAATGCTGGAAAAAGTGATCTGTTGACCTATAACATCTTCCTCACCCGTGGCTGGAACACGAGACAGGTACGGCATCCACCACCGGGGATGTAGAGGTGTATGAGTGTATCATTAGGCATTGGTCGAAGATAGAAACCATTTGTTTCATCAGATGTTTCGTTCTTAGAAATTTGGCGTGTTGTTGGTGAGGTAGAAGGAGAAGTGTCATCATATATTTATATGCCGTAGATACAGGGCCTGAAAATCAGTTGCCCAGATGGCCGGGGCAAGTATATTTTCCTGCTGCTTGTTGATCACTTGCCTTTTTGAGATGAAAATTTGCCAAATATGTGTGTGTTTTATCCTGCTGCATACCTATACTTAAAATCCGCCATGCAAAACTGGCTTTGAAGCCATGCCACGCCTAAAGCAGAGATTCCATATCCGCAGCATCCGAATCCAAATATGTATGCAACATTTTATGTTTCTGACCTGCTGACCTATATTTTTTTAATCCAGAATTTTACGATTGGGTCATACAATTTTGGATTCAACTGTGTTTTGTGACATTTGCAATCACACATATAAAATCATGCTTGTAAATTAACATGTTTTCCATTTTTGTTGTATGTGCATATCGGCTTAAAACTGAGGTTACTTATATGCGCATATGCAACATTGCAGTAGTGTACGTGACATTTCCATGTGTTTCGGACACCCCTCACCTATTTTCTTGGGAAAGCTTGGCTGGACACTTGAATTGAATGTTTGAATTCAACCGTCCGACTCGCATTTGCACCAATTGCTACGTTTTGTTGCATTCGGAAATCACATATGCAGTTGCACATATGGAATCATGCTCGTATGTTTACATGTTTTCCAGTTTTTGTCGCATTTGGATTTGCATACCACATATATGGAATCTCGGCTTAAGATAACACATCTCCTAGTTAAATGGTGTCACTGATTAAAAGCTGTATTTCTTGCAGTTTCCCTGCTATGCGTTCTTGGTAATTTCAAATTTTATTTATATAGTGAGAATGAAAATAGCTATGGCTAACTGAGCAAAGCAGCAATGGGTCTCACTGAATAAGCATTTCTTAAGAAACACTTTTCTATTTGTCGATTTTTATTGCAAATACATGTTTACGTGTAGGCAGGTGAAATATAGCAGATTTAAAAATAAATTATAATTTGTTGGGCAAAATTTGTTTGGCACGTGAGAACATTTGTTTTGCAAGTGCATTTCCAATCTACTTGCCCAGGGGCAACTGAATTGAAATTTTTTTTTCTGGCCCTGCACAGATAATATTTTCTTATAGAGTTATTTATATTACCACGTGGAGATGATATTACAAAGTATATGAAGAAACCAAATACAAATCATAATCTCAGATAAATGTGCAATAAGTAACATGAATCGTAACATCCTGACATTGTTTCATCTGCTCTTTGTGTGTTAATTTGTTTGGGTATAGGCACTGAACATAGTCACCAATGTAGACAAAGAGAGAGACGTCATAACCAATCTGAAACACAAGACCCAGTTTGGTCGGCCAAAGTGGGAGATCGAGTTCGACAAGATTGCCAGGATGCATCAGGGGTAAGCATTATTGTGCTGCAGTGCGATATTTACCATGCTTCAGGAGTGCCTGATCGGTCCGTCAATGGTGCGCTCAGATTTTATCCACCGAATCGGTGACTTTCATTGGGCGATACGATATGTTGGCTAACCTCGGAATTGTTCTGTCTTTCATTTGTAGGACAAGAATTGGGGTTTTCTTCTGCGGACCAAAATCACTCTCCAAGGAACTGCACAACACCTGCAATAGGTTCTCTGATGCCAGTACTGCAACTCATTTTGTTTACAACAAGGAGAACTTCTAGTTTACCATATTAACACGAGGGCGCCTCCGTGGTCTAGCGGTACCGTGCTGGACCACAGATCACTACCACCCGTGTTCGAATCCCGGCGTGGGCATATCTGAAGGTTGTTTTCGTCGCTCGGCCCATTTAGCCTACCTTGTGCACAAAAGTGGCCGTAAAACATCAATCATCATCATCATTATCACCATATTAACACGAGGCTCAGGCATTTAGATATTTTAACATGGCCTTGCGAAATGTATTGTCAAACCAAATAATGGTCAGCTCTCTCTGTGTGTGTGTGTGTGTTGGGGGCATTACAGTTTATGTTTTACTTCTGATTATAGAATTGGTGTGTTCATCCAACTTTCTTTCACGTTCATTCTTTTAATATGTTGAATATTATAAGTATTTTTCTACGAATAAAGTTTTAGCCAATCACAAAATTGGGATTTATATAAGCTTATGATTCTTCATGTGCCTTATTATGTCAGTTTAAAGTTTTGAAGCTTTTTAATATAGAAATATTTAAGGAAATATGAATAAGTTTAATAAGTTTGAAGATGATAGGAGTTTCGTTTAACAATAATTTCCTTGAAATTGAATTATGAACTATTTTGAATGATATTATGTCGTATTCTGGAATTATATCTTTTGATGTTATTTTTATAACATAGTGATATTACTGTTATTTTTATAACATAGTGATAATATTTATAACTTGATTTTAATCATTGTTTATACTCATCCATTCCACGTGTTGCATGTCTTTTGTATTGTTTATACTCATCCAATCCACAGATTGCATGTCTTGTATTTTCTATACTCATCCATTCCACGTGTTGCATGTCTTTTGTATTGTTTATACTCATCCAATCCACGGATTGCACGTCTTTTGTATTTTTTATACTCATCCATTCCACGTGTTGCATGTCTTTTGTATTGTTTATACTCATCCAATCCACATGTTGCATGTCTTTTGTATTAAGTCTTACAAATCAGTCTTTACACTTTATTTTTGTAATAAAAATCTTCAGATATATTAAGTCTTGTTGCAGTCATTGTGAGATATGCAGTAAATATAGTTGTTATTACACCAAATACATTTTTTAACTTAACTTTTAAATTAATTACCGAATACAATATGAAAATAGGTGTTTATAGGGCACAATTCTATATTCAAGGTTTTCGAATGTCCAACTGAATATCCCCGTAATTGAGCAATTACATTCTTATCAATATTGAAAATAGGTCAATAATAAAAAAGTTTTGCTTGTCAGCCAAATCTGAAGAAAAAAAAGCCCACTGTTTCAGACAAAGTTAATTCAAGGCTTATTGATCGTGACTCGGTGACCATGTCCCATAGTGGGTCTTGTAAGCATAAGCCAAGAAAAAAATGAGTTATTGATTTTCTGCAATTTACAGGGTAAATCCAAGGCGGCAGGGTAAACTCTATACACTGACTTCGTAAACTCTATGCCTCGGCTGGGTCAACTCGGCACTCCGTGGCTGGTATTTTGAGTAGTTCTATATTCATGACATTTTCAATACAAATTCTATTGATTTGTCTCCGTTTACTGATTAACAAGAGATATCTCGTCGCTCGCCAAATCCAGTTGATCCAGTAATCCATTTGATGCTAATTTGTGTTCTTTGTTCCGTTTCTTTTTTGATCCAGACAATCACGATTCAAAGGGGGGGGGGGGGATGATATAGATAATCGTTTAATGGAAGCCTTATTTTGAAATGAGATGTCAATTGTTTGGCTGCAATGATAATAATAACAATGTATATTTAATAAAGCACCGTTACTAACAGGAGCCAGTCAAAAGCCCTGTACAAATAATATGTCTGTAAAAATCCTATAAGAGATTTAAAAGATAATTATTATTTATCTGTGAAAGTAATCTTGAACAGGTGTATTTTTAGTAGAACGGATTAAACAAAATTCAAGAGACGACGCATTTCTAATATCTGCCGGCGACCTATAACCCAAAACGTCTTGGCATTTAAAACTTACTTTACGATGCGCAAATCAGTATATACGGCTAATCTTTTTATCAATGTAGAAACATGATGTAAACAAAATAATATTTACAAAATATTATATTATAAGAACAGCTCAGGTAATTTGAAATAATGGTAACTATTAATTATCCAAAAGGCTATAATTTAATATTTATTTCGATGCATGATAACTGTATACATTAACAAAGGATATATATATATATATATATATACGTGTGTATATGGCTTTATGTACATGCAATTAGTGGGATACAAAGAAAATAGATGTGGACACTGCTATCAGTCTAGTTACTAACATGATGAAGATTTTTAGATAGTACGCTCACTTAACAAAATGTTACTTAATAATTAAAACGTTTGAAAACGAAAAATGTGGCAGAGTATTATTATGACGAGATGATATATTGTTTGTTGATCTTTTGCTGAATGAGTAATAACCAAATATTTGTACTTTAACAGCTGATTGTGAAAAGATACAGCACCCAGTAATTATATATATATATATATATATAAAACTATACATTCGTACATATGGATAAATACAAGGAATCACCCCCCCCCCGTATACGTATATATATATATATATATATATATATATTTGTGTGTGTGTGTGTATGTGTGTGAAACAGAGAGAAAGAGAGACTGTGTGTGTGTATGTGTGTGAAACACACACACACACACACACACAGAGAGAGACTGTGTGTGTGTGTGTGTGTGTGCGAGACTCTTAACTGGAAATTTCTATAAACTATGTTGCTAAGAAGTCACGTGGTTTCTTATAACCAATACTATAGTTCTATAACGTATCCCCCTCCCTCTCACACAGTTGTATCTCCTTCTTCATCGCTGGCTATTAACAACACCTCATCAGAATCTCTAACTCTCTTAGCCGTCTTTCTATATCTCGGCCGCACAAAACCGACATTACCATATTCGTCATCACCGGGATCTAGGTCACCTGCGCTGGCCAGATGACGCCATACATCGCTAAGTCTTTTGAAACTGGATCCTGATTTAATCCCAGCTTCTTTTAGCCGTGTATCCCTACATTCTCCACCTTCGCCAGACGAGTCACGCTTTCTGGTAATATCGACCGGATCGCCGGAACGGTTCGGATTCCTACCAGAAGGCGGCCTAGATCCGGGAAAACTGTTGTCAACGCTCCCAGAAGATAAGGCCGAATGACCCCTCCTTCTCTCCGATGGCAGGCATGTCGTTCTTTGGACGTGGATCAGTTCGTCAATTCTCTTATTTAAATCCTGAAACTGTTTCGTCACTTTAGATTCGAGACGTATCAAGTCTGGATCTCCCAAATCGTCGTTTTCCATCTGTAATTTAATAATAATAATAAAATTATAACATGCGGCGTTTATACAGCGCCCTAACCAGCTAGATAGCTGCTCTAAGGCGCTTCACAATATTATTATCTCCGACCCACTCCAATCCAGCACACATCTCAACTCCCAAGCGAGCATACGACGCATGCTGCCATTATAGGCGCAAAGCGTTACTCAAACGCAAAGCCATCGCGTCACGTCGGGTTCTCAGTTTCGGCCGAGCGAGCCGGTTGGCCTCACGACGGCATTGCAGCTCCGGGGAGCCTCGAACCCGCGACCCTTCGGTTACGAGTACGTACGCTCAACCAACTGGATGTTAAAATTCTTGGGCTTGCGTTAAACCTCACAAAAAATCCCATCATTTGCGCTTTTGTTAAGCATCTCACCAAATCGTTTTCAGCATCAATAACGGCGTTTCTCGTCAGCATCGCGCCCTCAATTGCCACCTGAACATTTTCAAGCATTCTCCAGAAGGTACTAGTCTCCCTGGTCAAATATATCCGGTCTCTCCTGACGACGGTTCCGGTTTGTCTCCGGAAGTGCTTCGGCATTGCCAATTCTATATCCAAAGCCAGATCGACCTGAGATTATAGGGGGGGAAAAAACGCTCAAAACGGTAAATCGCCGAGAAAATATTTCGGCTGCTGTAAAATGTCGGTAAAATCATACGTAAGGTAAAGGTACGGAAAAAAATATGTGGAAAGCCATTGAATAAAAATGGTGTGTAGATTACACAATCAACATTTTAGATTGGTACCCACTTGCAGTCTTAACTTTACATTGAAAAAAACCCTGATGTGTAGATTGCTCAATCAACATTTTAGATTGGTACCCACTTGCAGTCTTAACTTTACATTGAAAAAAAATGATGTGTAGATTGCACAATCAACATTTTAGATTGGTACCCACTTGCAGTCTTAACTTTACATTGAAAAAAAAAGATGTGTAGATTGCACAATCAACATTTTAGATTGGTACCTACTTGCAGTCTTAACTTTACACTGAAAAAAATGATGTGTAGATTGCACAATCAACATTTTAATTTGTTACCCACTTGCAGTCTTAACTTTACATTGAATCAAAATTATGGGTAGATTGCACAATCAACGTTTTAGATTGGTACCCACTTGCAGCCGTAACTTTACGATTCTTGCTTTCTGTCTCAACAAATTCACGTCGTCTACTGCCAGGCCAGTCTAAAAAAAACATAACGAAACTATTCCAAATGTTTGGAAAATAGTCATTGAAATCACACATCTGGTATAACTATCATGGGTAATGCGTTTGTAAAAAAAAATGGGGATAAAAGCACCGATGTTTCATTCTAAAATCAACCGAACACATCGACGTGACCTGAATAAGACTAAACTTACCAACAGATTCATGACAATAATAGTCATTAACATCAAAAATATATAGAACATCGCGAACATTGCCCTCTCAAATGGTTGCAGCTCTTCATGAAATATTGTGTTGTAATCAATTTCGCCAATCATCATCACCCAAGTTTTTGATATCGAGTAGAATGGCGTACGGAATGGTTCCTGGGGAAAAAGACTAGTTTATCATCTGGGGCAGATCATGTTATAAAGGTCGCTCCCTAAAAACGATTTGTGATACGGGGAAGCTTAATACTCCCATATTCAAAACAATACGAACAAAATGAGGTTACTTTGACGAAGATGGAGAGTTATTACTACTTCATGTTTAGCACATTAAAGTATTTTCAGTGTGAAGCAGCTTATTCGAGCAATAATTCAGGAGACCTAGTAGCGCGCGTATGCACCTACACGCCCGCATGCACACCCACTAACACACGCACGCATGCACGCACTTTCAATTATTATGATTATTATTAGTGATGGTGGTGGTGGTGGTAGTAGTAGTAGTAGTAGTAATGCTATCACTATTATTAGTATTAGTATTAGTGGTAATAATAATAATAATAATAACAACAATAATGTATATTTAATAAAGAGCCCTTACTAGCAGGAGCCATCCAAAGGCGTTGTACAAATAATAGTAGTAGTAGTAGTAGCAATATTACTACTACCACTATTATTATTAGTGGTAGTAGTAGTACCACTATTAGTATTATTATTATTATTATTATTATTAGTAGTAGTAGTCGTCAGAAGCATATCTACGGAAAATAGCACCCATGGCAAAAATGTAAATTGCGCCCCCTGTCGAGACAGCTGATGTCCACCATTCAGATAACGTTACCATAAAATCAACTCAAAATACTAGTCAGTGGCGCCCCCTTCAAGTGGCGCCTTGGGTACGTGTCATACTTGCAATACCTTAAATATGCCACTGGTAGTAGTAGTAATAGTAGTATTAATAGTAGTATTAATACTACTGTTATTATTATTAGTAGTAGTAGTAGAAGTACTACTACTACTGCTGCTACTACTATTACTACTACTACTACCACGACAATAACAACAATACCACAACAACTGCTACTTCTAATATAATTAATTATAATAATAACTTAATATTATTTTGGTGATACTGATGATGATCACGATGATGATGATGACGATAAAAACGACAACCCACAAGAATCATCAGCTTAAAGACAATAAAGATGATAAACCAACAGTTGTGAACTTATTTTGCCAGCAACATATGTATTATAACAATTACGCCAATTTGACAGATAAACATATTTACCTGATTTTGTATTAAAAGGTGAAAACTCATGGCGAAGGCGACTATGAAGAGGAAGAAGACGATGAAGAATTTACCGAATGTTTTCATTATCTCCACAACCATCACCACGTAGATACCAAGTCCGGGAAGACGACGGATGAAGAGCAAGAAGACAAACCAAGACGAGAAGACAGTAAACGCTCCCATCTGCCACTGCCAACACTATATATATATATATATATATATATATATATGAACAGAGGTTTGATATTTTATATATAATAGGATAAAAAGTTTAATCAAGAAGCACACACACACACACACACTCTCTCTCTCCCCCCCTCTCTTTAGGATTTACAGTCAAGACACACGAACCGGAGTTACCCACATACTCCCAACCCAATAGTGAGAACATATTTCGTCGTTTGTTAACCTTTTTAATGCTGCATTCGTTTTCGCCTTCCTCATTCAAGGTTATAAGAATTGCCGAGATGTATGTGTACCAGTCGAGAAGGTTGACCGGTCTCAAATAGAGCCAACCTTGGGAAGAAACCTGAATAATCTGAAACGAAAGCATTACAGTTTGCCAGCAGTAGCTCTGATGTGGATGTTTGCCATCTTTCGTTGGTAATGCTATCACTGAGTGATGATCAATGCTATGAACGACACCACGAACGTGACTGGTATATTCTACTTAGAACAAAGATGGGGAAGACGACCCGCAATGACCGTGTAATGGCTCCCTTAGATGTTTCACCTCAACTATAACTCCGATTCCGCACATGATCCAGATTATGTACGTCGCCAGCTGATAAAATATCTTGTAATCCTCCGGGATACATATCACTTCTGTGTCCAGTTTAGAGCACCAAGACTTCTGGGTGTCATTAGGCAAGCTGAAATCGTCAAATGCACCTTACACATGCCAAGTGGTATGACTTTATATGAAGTGATATATATATATATATATATATATATATATATATATTACTTCAAAAAGGGGACATTTAAAATCTACACCACACAAAACAGATGAGAATGCCTAAATATATAAAAGCTGAAGTGAGAACACTGAATTGGTATGAACCCACCACGTACATTTTTACTTGTTCGTACGGTGGCCTAGATGCCAACATGTAGCTGGTCACCATGGCTACAAATATAGCATAAAACACCAGATAGGTGTAGTATAAAGGTCGAATGGCTCGCCATTTGTGACGTATCAGACCTAACACAATGGGATGATGGACGAGTTGTTCACATGGACTGTCATTCACCTGAAGAAGAAAAAACGATAATTACTATCAACATTACAGTTTGCATTTAAATGCTGCTGACAATGTGCTCCAGTTTGGATGTGATGGTCATATGATGTGATAATGATGATGATTGATATTTTACAGCCACTTTTGTGCACATGGCAGGCTACGTGGGCCGACCCACCTCCAAAGGTAATGAAGCGAAGATAAAGATGAAACAACCTTCAGGTATGCTCACACCGAGATTCGAAAATGGGTGGTAGTAATATGTGCCCCAACACGCTACCGCTAGACCACAGAGACGCCCTAATATGTGATGTAATTAATCTGCTTGTTACAATTATTTTAAGACTTTATTTAGTAATGACATCGATATAATTATAAGGCTAAGGTTATGTGCAGTACAGCCGAGTTTGGCGTGACGTCACACCGCTTCCGTAAATACGATGCGTGCGCACACTTCGTGGCAGAAAAATTTAAACAATTCACAACCAGGGGACGCTGAACCACTCAAAGGATTACATCTCAGTAAGTTATTACCAAGTACATCTAGAGTTCTGGAAAATCTAAATTTATTTAGTTATTATCTTTCACATTGCAAACTATATTTAATTGTCATTAATCAGTTACCATCCCCACCCCCCATCCACAATAAAGTAACTATTTATAAATACTGACCAGTCTAGTGAGAGGATGGTTCTTTTTGATCCAGTTCTTGTCTGTGGTATAATAATCCTGTCCTTCTTCGGGTAACGTCTGGTCTGGTAAGGAACAAACATCGTGGCAAACAAGGGGTATGTCCTCGAGGACTTCCCCCCCCCCCGTTTATTTATAACTAATATCGTATATTAAATATTCTTCGCTTTTCAGTAAACATCGTAATATTCACCTTGAAGCTGCTCCAGACTTGTGTTCTCTTGTAATTTTCTATAATCCGTATACGAGTCATCAAAGTAGTCATAATTAAATTCGATGTATTCGCCCGCTTTCGTATGAACAAATCTCGTAAGAGCCATAGATGCAACATCTGGTGCATATATATATATATATATATATATATGTATATATATATATATATGTGTGTGTGTGTGTGTGTGGTACATATAATATTAATATGGTATTCGTTAATTTTATGATTTATAGTTTACTTCTCTAGTCAGATATAATAATATATCTTCCGAGCAACAATACCTGGCATATTTTTAATTAGTTTCCGTAAAGGAGTGTTTCTTGTTTTACCATTTTGTTTATTTAACGTCTCATTCGCTAAAGCTTTGTGCCAGACATTGGATTTCAGGACTGCTATTGCCGCGTTGCTAATTAAAGGTAAGTAACAGGTACACAATGGAAAAATAAGGGGTGTGAGAAACAGAAGTATATAGGCTTAAAAGACAAAAAGCAGACATAAAATGGATATATATATATATATATATATATATATATATATATATATATAATATACAAATAAAGCAAACACACACACACACACACACACACACACACACACACACACACACACACACACACACACACACACACACACACACACACATATATATATATAAATCTAACGTTGATATAGAGAGCTGTTTAAGAAATATTTTAGATTATCTCTTTGAACACATCCGATTCATACTTATGTCCATTTTCTATCGCTATATCAAGACAATTTTTTCCATCTATATCTACTGCTGTCACATCAGCGCCGCCTTTGATGAGCCTCTCTAAAGTTTGTGCATGTCCATATTTAGCGGCTAGGTGTAGTGGCGTCGTCTAACAAAAGCCAAAATAAAAACAAGACCCTATCAGCGCGGAAGCCTATTTTTACATGCCCGATTCAGTGGCTTAGCGTTTGTTTTGGCCGTTCCCTTCTTTAACGTAACACGCCTACGACTGGAGCAGACACGTATGTAAAAGATTTACATTTCATTTATTAATTGATGAACGATGTAATCATGATTGAAATTTAAACCTCAGCCAATTCATAAAACAACCATTACCACAAATGTAGCTCAAAATCGCAAGAAAGTAATACAATTATAGATTGCCCCCTCACCGCCCCCGAGTGATTATAATATAATTCGTTCAAGTTAATTTCAAACGTGATTTGGGAATATAAATTAACCAGCATGAAGAAATTAATAACAAAATTAACAATTGCTGATAACTAGCGAATATATAAAAGAATGCATAACTAATATATAGTTAGCCACCCAAATCAGACCGTTTGTTCAGTTTCGAAATACCGTTAAAAATTCCCATACAAACCCTGTTCTTATCTAAAGGATTTGGCGACACTTTCTCCATCAGCAAGAAGTTGACGACGTCATTGTGACCTTTCGAAACAGCCACGTCCAGCGGCGTCTTGTGCTTGTCGTTCCTGAAGCAAATTTACACCTGAAGGATTGGCTGTTTGCTTAGAAAATAACATGTCCATAGGCGCTGTCTGATTAGTCGATCCGGATGGAAAGCGTAATTTTACTTAGAAAAATCGAAACACATCGCATCTTACGGAGCCTTTACGGACGGGATGGACAGACGTACTTGCGCTGAGGGATATGAGACGTACCTAGCATCTTTGACGGCGCCCCATTGTGTCAACAACTTGATGGCCTTCAGATGTCCATTTTCTGCTGCTTTATGAAGACCAGTATTGGAGAACTCATCCTCGTCGTTTATAACCTTCTCGTTGTGAAATTTAAGCTCCTCCATTATCCTTAGATAGATATACCAATATAGACTTGAATACGCACGCATACACCCACACACATGCACACACACGCATATATATATGGAAATGTATATATTGCTGTATATATTTGGTGTACCTACTCGATATGTCCCATTTCCACTGCCTGGAGAAATGGTGTCTCTTCAGACTCATCTTTAGCAAACAAATCGAATCCTGCATCTAGTAACAACTGAGATCAAATGATAAATTATATCACAACTATAGAATACCAAAGACATCAATTAGTGATATATATATATATATATATATATATATATATATATATATATATATATATAATTAAAACATTTTAAATTATATATATTTCGATAGAATGTGATTCAGAATATTCTGAATATGAACACATCCTGATACGGTAGCATGATAAGTATATATATATATATATATATATATATATATATATATATATATATATATATATATATATATACAATAATATCATCTTCTCCACCCCCCAAAATATGTCGTCTGACAAACAAGAGCTTTGCAGCCAATAATAATTATATGTAAACAATAACTCGTAAGCACTAGTTGACCTCTCATATCAATCAATCAATCGAACAATTGAGCGATCAACTGATCCTACGAATGTCTGAATCAGACGTAATGATCTAACGACCTAACGATCAAACAAACCAAGAAACGAATGAACGAATCAATCAACCAACAAACCAACCAACCAACTATCTAATCAATCAACCAACCAATCAAGACAAATAGATTGATAGATAGAAAGATAATAACTCCATCACAAACACACACTCAAACAGGACATAGGAATTATAATAAAATATCAACATTTCATAAAACCCTAAAAACATAACTCCAACTACGGATATACTATTTACCTTGGTA
The DNA here is from genome assembly GCA_025642065.1 of Paralvinella palmiformis. Classification (NCBI taxonomy): domain Eukaryota; kingdom Metazoa; phylum Annelida; class Polychaeta; order Terebellida; family Alvinellidae; genus Paralvinella; species Paralvinella palmiformis. The sequence continues at coordinate 123,340 of JAODUP010000092.1, read as the reverse complement.
ATTTCAACGTTTCCCTGTTGTGCCGCCAGGTGTAATGCCGTCAAGCCGTTTCGGTCTATGGCATTAATAATTGTGTTGTAATAATCCCTTTTCGATCGAACGTGATTCAGAATATTCTGAAGATGAACACATCCTGATACGGTAGCATGAAAAGCTATCAAGTATATATATATATATATATATATATATATATATATATATATATATAAATTAAAACATTTTAAATTATATATATTTCGATAGAATGTGATTCAGAATATTCTGAAGATGAACACGTCCTGATATTGTAGAATGAAAAGCTATCAAGTGTATAAGTTTAATTAACGAAATCGTGGAGCTTGGCGTTATATAAAAGTAAAAGTTCAAAACTATTGGGCACTAAATTACAAAACAGGTGTATAACACCATCACTCAACATTCACCGATTAAGGAGAATAAACTGGTAGATCACAGCGAAAAGGGTGGCAAAAGCTATAATTAGTTTAACCCCACTTATAATGAACTCGGAATTCATCAAATCGCCAAATGGACAAAATTTTTAATAAAAAAAGCAACGAGAGGTTGCTCGAAATTCCTGATAATAATTCAATGAGCCGCACATCGTCATGAAGTTCTGATAAGTCGAGAGCTGACCGTAGAAGGAAATGATTAATATAATAAATATATAGTGTTATATAGCAACCAAGAAAAACACGCTCGGGATAACAAGATGACCACGCAACGGATTAGTAATTTGCACAATATTTGGATAATATTTGCATATATTTAAACTGACTCCAACGCTCTCTTCTCGTCCATGTTCTGTTGCCAAATGAAGAATGCCTCTCTCATTTTTGTCTGTCAGCGAAACATCAGCTCCACGTTCTATCAACGTCGACACGATGTCATCGGAGCCGTGTAAAGCAGCGACTAACAAAGACGTTAGGCCGTCAGCATTTCTCTTGTCAACATCGATATCTCTGAGATAAGAGACGTGAATAATTATGATAACATTTAGGATGGTATATATAACAAGGAGTCGTCATATTATGGCGTGAGTTATCACATCATAACGTGAATTGTCATATTTTAACGTGTTATCATGTTATAACGTCACATAATAACGTGGGTTGTTATATTATAACGTGAGTGATCACATATTCTAACCCGAGTTGTCATATTATAATGAGCGTTGTATTGTTATAACGCGAGTTGTCATATCATAACGTGAGTTGTCATGTTATAAGACGAGTTTCATATCATGACGTGAGTTGTCACATTATAGCATTATACAAGATCGTTATGATCTATCAGACACATGAAAATACACGACAATACATCGTCGGATTATTTGTTTTTCTATTAATTAAAAGTTTATTATGGCGGTATATATTTATATAAAGAAGACACCTTACTTATGCTTTATCAATAAATAGACAACATCGACACAGTTATACTGGGCCGCTATATGGAGTGCTGTATAGTTTCTGGTGTCTGTTTGATTAACCGATGCTCCAGACCGAATCAAATGCTCGGTTATATCTTTATCTCCAGCCATGGCCGCAAGATGGAGCGCGGTGCTGCCACCTGTCCTCTTACTACGGCGACCACTAACACTGGCACCTTTGTAGTAAGAAATAAGTCAACATCACAGATAAGGAAGAAGAAGAAAAACACACACCAATAAACACATTATTTCTCGCAAATCACGTGGAAACACACACACACACACACACACACACACACACACACACACACACACACACACACATATAAGGGCTTTACAACAGTAACACAAACACGATCTTGCTACTTAATAGATTTAACTAACAGATTGGTTGGATAGGATTTTAATCTTAGAGCCGACCAAAAACATGAGTTCAGTCGTTTAGCCTCCGGGATTGGTTACATTTGGGGCACTTGGCTGAGGGACAACTACTTACGGAACAAATTAGACAAAAAATCGGATTCGAATCAAGAATCTGGAAATTTGTAGTCTCTCTCTCTCTCCCTCACTCTATCTCTCTCCCCTCCCTTCTCTCTCTCTCTCTGTGTGTTTGTGTGTGTGTGTTTGTGTGTGTGCGTATGTGTGATGATTGATGCTTTACGGCCACCTTTGTGCACATGGTAGGCTAAATGGGCCGAGCGACTTCCAAAGGTAGTAAAGCGAAGTCAACGATGATACACCCTTCAGATATGCCCACGCCAAGATTCGAACTCAGGTGGTAGTGATCTATGGTCCAATGCGCTACCAATTAGACCACGGAGGTTGAAGATTACAACATTACCAAAGCTGGGTAAAAGTGAAGTTTAGCGGAATATTCGAGACACACAAATCATATTTTATTAAGCCAACCATATAATAATGTATTATTAAGGTATGAATTAACCCAACAGGGAAAATATTTTCAAATGAAACCCCAAATGAAGGTAATCTTTTTTTTGAACTACAGAGCACAATGCCAAAACTGTGTTGAAATATAGACACATATCCAGAGGTACTCGAGATTTCTAAAGGATTATCGGTTATTGACCTTTATGTTAATGTCACAAAATAAATTGTGAACGGAATTTGTATCATCAAAAGTGTAATAAGATAACATCTGAGTAGAAAACGATTGTTTATTTCGTGGGATTATTTTCAGGGGACTACAATAATTAGTTTCCTTGTTGCCATTCTTTGCTCTTAACAAGTATGACAAGCAGCTTAAGCAACAACAAGCAGTTTATTTACGTTTTTGTTATACAAAATTTTTTGGGGGTATTTGTAAATGACTACATTTGGTTTAATTCGATTCTTAAATTACAACACTTTAAGTATTATCGCCTTTTCTCGAGCCACGATGGCTCATTTATTTAGAACGTATAGGACTCATAATTGAAGGGTCGCGGGTTCGAGGCCCCATAGCAGGGCACCTTCGTGGTCTAGCGGTAGCGTGCTGGACCACAGATCACTACCACCCGTGTTCGAATCCCGGCGTGGGCATATCTGAAGGTTGTTTCGTCTTCCACTTCGTCTCATTACCTAACATTGTGCACAAAAGTGGCCGTAAAACATCAATCAATCAATCATCATCATCATCATCAAGGCCACATAGCTGTAATGATGTCATGTTCCGACTGATTCAGAAATGAAGACCTAATAGGACGTGATGTGTCCGAGTAACGCTTTGCACCTATACTGGCAACATGCGTTGTATGCTCCCTTGGGAGCTGAGGTGTGAGCTGGATTGAAACAGGTTTGAGTCAGGGATGATAATACTCTAAAGCCTCTTAGAGCAGCTATCCAGCTGGATAGGCCGCGTTATGAATACCATGTATTATTATTATTATTATTATTATCCGAAATTCAGTGTGTCTT
>JAODUP010000092.1:107500-117500 GCA_025642065.1 Paralvinella palmiformis | reverse complement strand
TTCACAATAACAAACAGTACACGTATTACGGCGACACTCTCATGTTCCTAACATCATGGCATAAATGGGTATATTAGCAAATATATATATATATATATATCGCATATTGCTGGCAGTAACAGTGGTCCCCAATCTTACAACGGGCCCTCCCCCCACCAGCAGGCAGCGAACACCGATTACAGTGTGAAATTATCAGCTAATTAATCAAATAGATTTATGATACGAAAAGCTTTTGGCGAAATAGACCGCGCATACTTCGTCTGTGTCGCGGAAATGAACAATACATATTAGATAGGCTATGAATAGGCAAAAGGATGGCTGACTTAAATGTTTCGGACGTACTTTAATTGAAGCAAAAATTATATACCAAAAGTAGCCGGAAGTTGGGACTATAATCCGGTTTCTAAATTCATTTATCAGTCGAATTGTCCAGAGTTTGCAGCAAACAATGGAGATTGGATTGTATAATAAAATAACCGAAGTTTGATTAGAACAGGGTTAGGTTTTCTTAAATAACCTCGACACTGACTTTAACGCCCAAAACAGACCATCATCGGCTTGTATTTAAATAACCCCATTAAATAATAGGTGTCCCATAGAGTTATGAATGAACTGTCAAATTATCTTATATTTCTCTTTATCTACTGGCCGCATCCTCTTTCATATCATAAACAATCGTGATGATCTTCAACGTTAAGAGGAATGACAAATAGAGACTTTATGATATTAAGACGGGGTGTTAATCTGCGGCTAACAATCACGTATATCAACAAAGAGATTAATACAGCTATTATGTTGTATTGTATTGTATTATAGGCGTAGTTACCTTGTTATCTTCCTGCAGAGTCTTTCTGCAGGCATAATGTAATGGCGTAGCGCCGTCCTCGTCTCGTGCCGTGGCATCTACAAATAAAATAATTTATAATAAAAAAAAAACACGAATAATAATAATAACAATAATAATAATAATAATAATAATAATAATAATAATAATAATAATAATAATAATAATAATAATAATAATAATAACAACAACAACAACAATAATAATAATAACAACAATAACAACACAACAATAATAATTATAATAATAATAATAGCAATACAAAATGACGTCGATGACAACACCAGCAACAATAACAACAATAACGACGATAACGACGATAACAACTCAGCAACAATGTCAATGACACCGACGAAGATGACAAAGAGAACAATGACAACAAAAACAACAACACCCACAACAAAACCACCACCACCACCAACAACAACAACAACAATACAAAATGACGTCGATGACAACAACAAGAACAACAACACGAATAAGAACAACAACAATAACAAACAACAACAACAACAACAACAACAACAACAACAACAACAACACCCACAACAAAACCACCACCACCAACAACAACAACAATACAAAATGACGTCGATGACAACAACAAGAACAACAACACGAATAAGAACAACAACAATAACAAACAACAACAACAACAACAACAACAACAACACCCACAACAAAACCACCACCACCAACAACAACAACAATACAAAATGACGTCGATGACAACAACAAGAACAACAACACGAATAAGAACAACAACAATAACCACACCACAACAACAACAACAACAACACCCACAACAAAACCACCACCACCACCAACAACAACAACAACAATACAAAATTACGTCGATGACAACAACAAGAACAACAACACGAATAAGAACAACAACAATAACCACAACAACAACAACAACAACAACAAAAAACCACACATCAAAACCACCACCACCACCACCAACAACAACAACAATACAAAATGACGTCGATGACAACAACAAGAACAACAACACGAACAACAACAACAACAACACCCACATCAAAACCACCACCACCACCACCACCAACAACAACAACAATACAAAATGACGTCGATGACAACAACAAGAACAACAACACGAATAAGAACAACAAAACAACAACAATAACAACAACAACAACAACAACACCCACAACAAAACCATCATCACCACTACTACCACCACCACCAACAACAACAACACAAAATGATGTCTATGACAACAACGAGAAAAACAGCACGAACAATAACCACCACCACCACCACCACAACAACAACAACAACATCAAACAACAAGCAACAAGCAATAAAGAATATAGATCTAAGTTGAAAATACAGCAGTTCCAATTCTAGTTTAAGTAACACGCGTAACTCAAATATAATTTCTGCGTGAAGAAGTCATTTATCATTAATGACTGTTGATATTTTAAGAGAGATTTACCTGTTTAATTAACAGTTTGTTTTATTTCATCGTGAGCGCGGTATTAGAATAGTTGGAGAGGAATCATTTAAATGTTTCGTATTTACCAGCATGTCCCAAGTCTAATAGAAGCAAACAGGCTCCTGGAATTACTAGCTTTGGCCGCGTAATGTAAAGGCGTCTGGAAGGAATCATCTGGATCGTTGACTTTCTCGGCTTGAGCTGGATCTCCGAGCTTCCTCTCCAGTGTCGAAAGGTCACCATTACGTACACACTAGAAATATATTATACACTTGAGTAAAGCATCCGGAGATGGCTGGGATAGAGGAGATATACACAGAAAAGGCTGAAGACTGAAAAAGCACGCACCCTAAACTGACATAGTACTGCTCCAAATAACGAAATACGATGACTTAGGGGATTCCCAGAGGGAGAAAAAAATTTATGGGTTTAAAAAAAAACACTATTAGAGGGAGGAGGGAGGGAGGGAGAGAGAGAGAGAGAGAGAGAGAGAGAGAGAGAGGAGAATAGAGAGAAGAGTAGAATAGATAGATAGATAGATAGATAGAGAGAGAGAGAGAGAGAGAGAGAGAGAGAGAGAGAGAGAGAGAGAGAGAGAGATGGGTCCATTATTATCCAACAAATATATCCAGAACGTTCACATAACGTTTTTACCTCGTGAAGAGTTAGAGTGTCGTCATCCGCCATTTCTTTATCATCTTCACTCATCTTCGGGACAGTTGTGAGGTCACGAACCTGTGACATAGAACACGTAAGTAACACATAATCACGAATTATAGTTATTATGAAGTATCAACGCTGATAAATGATGTCTACAAATACAAGACATAACATTTTGTTGTCTATGACTGGATAATATTGACCCCCTATACATATAGAATATATTAGTATCGTAATGCACACACAAACGCTCGTATTTACGCACGCGCGCACGCACAAATAACCGTCTTACCTTAGATTTCTTTAAAGGTGGCATGCTTTACAAATCTCTGCGAACATTACCCATTTGAGTGTAGACTTGTTATGGTATTTAGCAACTCGGCTCGGTAACCAAGCTAAATGCCATACTAGTCCAGTACTGAACGCATTAAGTACTCAACATGTCAGGGCAAACTCTGCGATTAGCATTATTTTTAAAGATAAGAGTAGAATGAAGTACCTCGCCGAGAGGCCACTACGTAGCTAGCTGACAGCCAAACGAACGATTGACTAAGGCAGAAGTTTGTTGAGGGTCAGGAGTGTCGATGACACAGTTTACAGCAACACTTGTACAGTGGTTTTGTCGCTAGAATATAAGTATTAACACTGTAGAAATACTTCGCGAGCACGCAGAAGGATATAGCAAGTAATTGAGTTCATCATTTGTTTATTATGGGAACTAAAATGTTAGTCTAAGCCACCTCACAGGTAACCTTGGTGGTCTAGCGGTCTAGCGTGTTGGACCACAGACCACCCGTGTTCGAATCTCGGCGTGGGCATATCTGAAGGTTGTTTGGTCTTCGACTTCGCCTCATTACCTTTGGAGGTCGCTCGGCCACATTTAGCCTACCTTGTGCACAAAAGTGGCCGTAAAACATCAATCATCATCATCATCAGGTAACTGCTGAGAACGTCATGGAATATACATAATCGAATTACTCTAGCAGCCTTGTTCCAAAACTTATAACCAAGTTCAGGTTTTTATTGTTAAGAATCTTCAATAGTGAAAAGTCGCCCATTCAAGTTGATCAGTGTGTCAATCCAGAAATTCATTAAGTACTAATACCAAGTGAAACAGAGTACAGTAAAGGTTGGTTATAACGAAATTCGAGTTATCTATTGGTGCTATGTAACAAAGTAAAACTACTTCGTTACTTTACTTGAGTAATTTTTTTCAAGTAACTGAATGTAACGAAGTACCATTTCAATTAACTACTTTTAGTTGTAACGAAGTAGTTTTAAATGCGGTAACGCTACTTTTTACTTCGTTATGATTTAAGAGTGAAATTGATATAGTTGATTGAAATTATCACTATAATTTTAATATGGTGTGGTAATAAAATGAGTTTTGTGGTATACATATTTCAGCCGATGCTCACTGATATTGAAGTCTCGTCATAATTTTTTCCAACCTACTGTTGCTCACTTTGTTATACAATGTTTCAAATGAAACCAACTGTTTTCTCAGATTCATCGTAATTAAATATTTAATCGCATTAGCGACACCAACTTCGAGAGTCAGTTTTTGCTGAAGTTGCACAAGGACTTTAAAGGTTCAGTTAAGGTGGCAGCACCTGTCTGTGGACGCAGTGAATTTTGCTTATTCTTGTACACTGTGTATTATTCATATTTTATGTTACAATAAATTTCTACTTTTAATTTTACTTCAATTACCTTTAGAAAGTAGTTTTACTCATTTTAAAGTAAATTTCCACATTTTACTTTTACTTCCACTCAAATAGTTTTGAAGAGTCTTACTTTTCCTTCTACTCAAGTACAGAATAAAAGTAGTTCGGTCACCCCTGGAGTTATCCCAGTTTTCAAATATAGGCGAAAATAACCCTGGTTTATTACGTGTGTTGCCTGTGATGCCTGGTGCTTTGCCGTGAATAGAATACACGGAGCAAATGTGTTACTAGTCTCTGATTGGATGACGAAAAAACAACAAGTCATTTAATTTTTATTTCCACATTCTCCTTAATGATTTTATATGAAAACATCTGTTACAAGGCACTGTTTCTTGGGATTAAACCGTTGCTCAGTTGCTAAGTTTTGAATGACATTCATATACGGAAATAAATTATGCGTGTCAGGCAATGACTAAAAATTGTCTCTATTTAAACAGGTTGGCAAGCCAATCCCCAAGTTCGCAGTTTATCAGACGGTATTATATCCTTTGAAATGACAGGTGTCAACATCTATTCACCATCTACTCTATTTCTGTCATCAAAATAATGCAATTAAATTTTAGTGGCATTTTAATATTGGTTGTTGCATTTCGGATTGCAATTTATCACAACGGTTGTTCGATTGACTGACAATTGAAATTTCAAACATCGTATTTCGTTATAACCGAAGGGATTTATGTTGATTTAATGCTGCTGTGTCCGAAAATTCACTTCGATTTAAGCAAGTTATCGTTGTATAAATTTCGTTATATCCCAGTTTGCCCGGCCCAGCTAATCACTTCGATGTAGCTACTTTTTCGTTATAGCATAGTTATTTATAAACAAATTTTACGGTAATCAAATAGGTTTAACACATCTATTTCACTCATCAGTTAAAATATTACAACCACGAAGATATTGTTTATTTATAGATGACGGAAATCGTTATTCAGGTTGATTATATCCCGAACTATATTTGAGTGGTTCCGTGTGTTTGTAAGATGCTATGTAAATATGTCCTTGATTGTCTCACTTTTATCAGAAAACATCGTATTTAAGCAAAAAACGACGTCCGAGCGTTGCTGTTTCCTGTTAAGCTACAAGGGGCCGGAGGAATTCGATAAAGATGTAAAACAATGCTAGCATCCTCAGCTCGGATATAAACATTTATTTTCTAAACGGAATTGGGCGATTTGTAGGTTCGTCATGATAACGTTGTTTATATACATGTAGTTAGAAATCAGCTTCATTCAACGGATTGATGAAGTTGCCATGTTTAATCAAGTTTTAGGAATTATTATTTGAGAGAATATGTTTTGAGTTCAAGAATACTATCTTCTCTTTGATTAACATAATAATATCGCATTGAGTAGTTTACGAAACCCATTAAATCCTCATCTTTTAACTTCATCAAGTAAACAGCTTAAGTATCTTGGACTTATTTCATCTGCTGCTGATGAAGTCGAAAGTGACACTCAGCAAACCTAGGATTTGTTTAATGTGAAGGAGGTACAGCGATTCATCGCTTTTGCTCGATTAACTGGTACAGCGAAAAGAAAACATGATAAAACCCAAATTAGCCCCTTTACTCTCATCAGCGACTAACCGAGCCTCAAATTCTGGGATATTCAGCGTGTTTGTCAATGCAAGTCATGGTGCTCTAGGTGCTGTCTTTTGTCCCGGGGATAACAAATTGAAGTACTTGGCCTTAGGATGGACGCCCACTTACAGACTGACAACTTATATATATATATATATATATATATATATATATATATATATATATATATAGAGCATAATTTTGTTGTACTAACTCCGATGCATATCTTTACAACTGCTAAGTTGGACGATACAAGACACCACTGGCTAGCTAAGTTATCAGCATACAACTTTGTACTCATTCACAAGTTAGGAAGGACAAACAATGACGACAAAACCTTATCGAGATAGCCTGGCAAAGATTTCAGGCGTTCTCAACAGATTTGGACTAAACTGCATGTCCGACCTAATAGATAATTGGGAGGGATGTATCTTCAATATTCCAGTGACCCCATGTTTGGAAATGCAGGTCGAGAGTTTCCTAATCTGAACGAGTTCAATGTGAATTGGTGGGAGGAATAGTTAGCAACTACTTAATGCCATCTAGTCCAAAGATGAGGTAGATGAGGTCAAACTCTTGGATGGAGCACGACAGCCTCATCGACATCAGTGGAATTGATTGATTGTGGTGGATGGTATTACTCACCGTGGAAGAGTAAACTACGAAAAAAACGCCTGGTTTTACACGAAATCGGTGCGATGAGGAAATTCCTATTAGTACACGACTGGAGAGAGGAGACATAGGGGCCGTGTCCGTACCATCGCGTTGCTAAAGGAGCAGTTTTCGAGTGACCGCGTACAAAAATGTAAACCTTTTCTGTATGAGGTAAGGCTACCTCATTTAAAATGAGCGCTAATGAACCATCTGCCAGCACCCACACCTATGGCTTTATAATGTGTACGATTTTTTCTCGGACTGGAAGAGTTAATGGTATGAAACAAAATGCAATTACTGACTGGCCTAGAAAACTCGCACACGTTTCACGTACATTCAATCGATATTTTTGTTTATACTCTACTTGTGCATAACGACACATTATCAGAGTTCAGTGACCACTGAAGGGCAATTTGGTTTGTGGACTTCACTTACAAGATATGATTTAGACCACATCAAAAATCGAAGTACAGCAGAGTGATAAAAGTGCGCTGAGAATTCATCTGCTATTTTCTAGGTATTTTGATAGTTGCTGCTGGCGGTAAGACAATGACACGATAACGAATTATTTCGATTCGCTGCTACATGGAAACTTTTTCTTAAAATTAAATGATTCAGTTCGATGTAAAAAAGTGTACATTCCTTAGTTTTCGGTTGTTTTGTTTTCTTACAATGTGGTTTTTACAATTATGATTTGTAATAAAATCTTTTTTTTAACCTCGAAAGAAAAAATTCAATTGCAACTGATGCACAAAGAGATTAATAACCACAGCAACGTCATAATTAATATAAATCATTGATGACTTTATACCTCATTTAAAAATAATAACCAAAGTAAGCTTAATTTATCGGCAACAAACAGAACACAAAAGTTATTTAACTATTATTGATCTATACCGAGCGAGAACCAACACCCTAAATACACCACCAGCAACAATTACGCCACAACAACACAACAAAAATCAACACCAGGTGGCTGTACCCTATAGACCACAAATTTGGGGTAGAGACCCCCTGTCTCTACCCCAAATTTTAACAACGACCTAAATACACCGCAGCCAACACAAAGACTTGTCTCTGAAGAGCAAGAGCCATCATCGAACCTTTTTTCGTTTATTAAGTTCCTTTTTTTAAATCTTCATTCTGATCTGTCTGATGTCATCTGCTCTGTAGACAGTAAGTCGCTCACCGCTAAAGGTTTATAATAATGACAGACTTACCTGGAGTTGAACAATTAGGAGCTAAACCCTTTTTGTGTTGCACCCATTTGGCCCTTCTACAATCAAAATTTACAAGAATTGACGACATGTAGGACTATCACTCGAGTAAGTTAATTGGCCTCATATAAAGTCGACCATCAATTGCTATTTTAACGCCTCATTTTAAGCCTCATTAACACGACGAAATCGAACATAAATAGTACAGTTGGACTCTCGATCCCATTATTAGATCTAAATAAATACTAATATTCATATCCAGAGTAAAAAGGCTGTTCCGTTGGCACACACTACCTCAGTTAAGACACCAACTCCGCCCGTGATAATATACGATGTCCTCAGGATTGCACATTTCGTGTGGGTCCGGTTTATCGCATCAAGACTTGGATATCGTTATAAAGTACACCATATGAGGCAAAGCCGAATTCGTGATGATTTGTTTCTTATTTATTGACTATTGTACTAATCGATCAATTGGTAAAACACTCTGATAGTGAGACAGATCCCGGATAAACCGGTTTTGGTAAAATGCGACTATAGGCGTTTGAAATATTTCAACATCCCTATTTTAAGAGTGCAAGTTTTAACTTATACGTAATGCTGGGGGGGGGGGGGGGGTGATATCGCATATTAATAGGTCATTTGTATATATTAACATCTCATTATTTTATGTTCATTGCACATATTTATGACGATTGAGTAATGTTTGCCACTATTGTTATCTGTTTTGCATCCACTAGGAATAAACAATAAAGTACTATGTATTATTTAATACAGTGTATTATTTAATTATTCCCATTTAAAGTGGTTTGAAGAATAAAAGGTTTTGCGTATTTATGTTGAATATATTTCATCCGATATTAAATAACCAATGTACACTGAATAACAAGCAGTACATAGCCTTCTGTTACAATTCATGAATACTTATTGGCAATGCGGCACCGTCCTTTGTCTCTGGTTTCTTTTACTCTCTAAACATACCGATCCATAATAGTCGGACCACAGATCACCACCACCCGCGTTCGAATCTCGGCGTGGGCATGTCTGAAGGTTGTTTCGTCCTTCACTTCGCCTCATTACCTTTGGAGGTCGCTCGGCCCATTTAGCCTACGTTGTGCACAAAAGCGGCCGTAAAACATCAATCATCAATCATCATCATTGATCGAGTCTAATCGGCAGAAAACACACACAAAATGACTAGCTCTCTGTCACATTCGTTGTGACCGCCGACAGTCATTATGTTCAATGTAAACTCCGTCATCATAATGCTCTGATGATTGTATTTTGTTGTAACCATTTTATGTTATTAAAACTGAAAAATCACTTCGCATTAAGCTAATTTGTCATGTAATTTTCGTTATATCCGAGTTTCTTTTTAGGGAAATAAAAGAGAGTTTGGTGTAACGAGCTAAACATTTCAAAAGAACTTAGCCAACTGAAATATATATATATATATATATATATATCACTAGCTATGCTAAATTAATGCCGCCATTTCATAAGACAGGGCCAGAGTATTATTTTTAATTGATGCGGAATTATAATTCCTAAAATAATTTTCAGTGATTGATCTGGTCAACCAAAATCATCCCATTAAACCATAACTCTGACTTCGTATGGTATACGTTGTCCAAGCCACATAAAATAGATCATCCTATATTATCGTTCGTCCACTTTGTCCATCGTCATTTAATAAAACCCACTAAAAATCATCGGGACGAAAATGTAATATTATGGCTAAAAACGTACAAATTTAACGGTTTATAATGTACGAATATATATTTACATCACATGGTAAATAGAAATTTACCAAATTTACCCAAAACGAACGTAGGCCTATTTCTTTCGCTAAAT
>JAODUP010000092.1:80000-102500 GCA_025642065.1 Paralvinella palmiformis | reverse complement strand
ACGGTATTGTGAGCCGAGAAATTAATCCCTGGAAAAGTTTCAACCTCTCGCTGGGATCGAACCTGTGACCGTTGGCACCAAGTGCCGAGTGCTTAACCACTAGGCCACCGGAATTCACCGACTTAATGGTATATGATCGACACATTTTGTACGAGTCTTAAACGGAAATCTCACACTCACACACAACCATTACGTTAGTTTGAAGAGCAGCCAGAAAAGGGTGCACTTTGGTGGCTGGATTATGTGTACTGGTGTATGTCGTTTGCAGACTGACGTTTATAGAAGATAACCGTCAGTCTACAAACTGCATAGTCCAGGGTTACGTGAGTTTGTTCAATACAAGTTACCGTACCCACAGGCGTTATGTCTGAAGGATATTTCATTTTTCACTTCGCTTATTTGTCTTAGGAGGTTGCTTGCGTAATTTAACTGACCGTGTGCATAAAAGTGAGTGTAAGGCGGCAAAATGCAACTAACACGGCTTTGACCAAAGTGTGTATGTTGTATCTACTCGTTATTATACGCGTTGAAGGATGGTAGTTGAAGGTTTTCATAGTGATGGCACTTTGTCACAGCATACCTTGCTAGATACCCGCTGAACAACAACAACAACAACTGAAGCATTGATAATAGGGACAAATTTAGGCTTCGCCCGAAACAGTCTGGGACGGAATTAGTCATCGGCCGAAAGTGATCGTACGTGGGAGAATTTGGTGAAAGGAAATTAAGACGTAACTAATGAATATTGTATGAGCTCAGGTTTCTGTCGTACTCCCCCCCCTCACACGCCTGAAGCTTCATCCTCGACCAATGATAAGTAGGTCAGACCGAGGTATATATGATTAAACTCGCAATAACCTTAACAGATGCGTTGATTATATCAAAGACGGGGATGCAGGTAGTGGTTGGTATCTCTCGAGTAAGTGTGAAGATGGGTTGTTTTGGTGTTTGTAAACAACGATTCAGTTCAGACAGGTAACTTGGTAATGTTGGCCAACCGTTTAATGACCCGTCGTACCACAATTAAAAAAGGAGCTACTAATTAACATATCTAATTAATTATGCCATTGTAAACGAGGGTATCTAAACTTGAACTGGATGAAAGATTAGTCATTAGTCTAATGATTAATCTTTCATCCAGTTATTAACTAACACTCCAATGAATAGAGTCTTAATTCGCTGTCATGATAATGCATCGCATAAATTTTGAAGATAGCTTCACAAATATGATAAATCGTGTTCATTGTTGGTTTTGGTTTTGTTGTTCGGGGAGAATCCCCAGGCTGTCGCTTAATCAGCACAGCCTCTATGTTGGAGTGGTTGAGAAACCTCCCCCCCACCACTCACAGGGGAGCAGTACGGAAAGATGGAGCCGAAATACCCTGAGGGTGGTCACTGCCAGAGTGTTTTACGTCCTCAGGGGTTTTAACGTCCCCCTTTATTTTAAATAATTCAGTGGAGACGGCAGCGCCATTTAACGTGGTCATCCACCCACGATGTAGTGAGCCGAGAAATTAATCCCCGGAAAAGTTTCGACCTCTTACGGGGTTCGAACCTGTGACCGTTGGCGCCAAGTGCCGGGTGCTTAACCACTAGGCCACCGGAGCTCACTGTGTTCATTGTTTCTTAATAATATTTACCTATTCAACAATGAATCTTTACAATTATGGGGTATTATAATTATTTCGTTGTTATTCCATTGTAGCCTATGTCTTACTCGGGTCAGACCGCTGTTGAAGCTGTATTACATTAAATTGGATTATTTCGTTCTGGATCATGATGCTTCACGGATCTAATAGCCAGTGAAGCAGTCACATCATGTAATACTTCATGGTGGATGGTGGATTTGTTCCACAAACTAGTCTCTCTCCAATAGACAATAATGAAATGTGTTGCATTTCAAAGTTATTAACAGCCTCTCACATTAAGTTGTTGTTGTTGTTGTTGAGTCTCGGTGCAGGTCACACCTGGGACATATGGCAGAGGGGCGACTCATTAAGGAAATAAATCCTTCTGAGATTGATTTGAACCCAAAATTTGGAGCTTTGCAGCACATACTATAACCAATCTGCTATCGGGGCACTTTTCTATACCTCAGGCAAACATGTAGTTGATCAACATACATAACTCATCTCTGGTGATCAGAAGTCTCGGGATCTTGTTGGTATTGTCATCTGTTGAAGTTAGCAACGTCATAGTTGTTCTTGTGTTACTACAGAAGTATATATTATAGATAAATATTATGATACTTACTGCAACATCATTGAGTTATTATAAAATATTATAATTGATATGTTACACAATTCTTTCTCAATGAAGCCCAGATTAAAGCCAATTCATAATGGCTTGACCTTTGCTGGTATTACTCGCCAGTTGTATTCTACAATGATAACTAACAAAGCCATGATATATTGGATTATCTGCTCATCCCACAATTTTGATGAGTTCATATAAATAGCTGTGTTTTGAGAATAATATAAATATACACATTATCACTTCTGTCTTATCCATGTGAACAATGTTATTGATCAAGGTGCTGCAATTTTTGTTCATTATCATGCATTGATCGGTTTGTTTCAGCAATTATCTAAAAATATTCGATCTTATATTCTTATCTGTAAATATAATTTTTGCAATATAATCAATTGTAATTGACAATTATATTTGTAACTGACAATTATAATTGATAGTTATAGCTTTAAGTTATATTTGTATATCTGTAATGTAAAATATTTTTAAATATAATTGCTAGTGTGCATTATCAGGAATTTAATTGTATTGTAGTTTGTTTTTGTAATTGAACTTATCCCTATCTCAGGTCAAATAATCGCCTCTCTCAATGTTGTGCTTTACTGGTATGGTAGTTAAAATTATGTCGTAGTCATAATTCCTACAATAGTATAGGGGTGCCTCCATGGCCTAACTGGTAAAACAGTTCGCCACAGATCTATAGCACCTGGGTTCAAACCTCGGCTGGGCTACGTCAGAAGGGTGTTTCATCTTTCATCAACAATATTTACATTTAAATTTGTAATAATCTGATCAGTTCTTGTTAAATTACTAGCTGGAAAACTTTCATGAATTGAAATATGAGAGAACTATGTACAAAATGATTCGGCAGTTATTTGTGTATCATCAACTTATTGTTTATCCAAGTTAAAATGGAATACCATATTGTGATTGAATCATTGATTGCTGCTGATTATATTCTTATAAACAGGTAAATAGAAACAGTATATCTTGCAGTTCTAGAAATCAGATGCAAAATAAAGAATGTTTTAAATTTTAAATGGGTATTTATGAGACTGAAACATGACTAAGAACTTGAGAGGTTTTGAATTTAAATTTGGCTGCACATTGGTGCCTGCTTTATTATAAAAAAATGTATTCAAAATGTTCTGACTAAAGCTGTACGGAGAAAGTATTGTGTCATAATGCAACCATCGATATCTTATTAAATCAATAAAGAAAGTGTCACTATTTTTTAGGTAATTCTTTTACGCAATGGTAAAATGCAGTTCAAGAGCTATGTGAACTCTTGCCCATTCGAAAGTCATCCAAACAAAAATCTCTGATCATCCAGTCAGGTAAACAAAGTTTTGACTCAAGTCATATGGTGAATGTGCATTTAGTGTTACAGCCCCATTTAGTGCTACAGTCTCATTTAGTGTTACAGCCCCATTTAGTGTTACAGCCCCATTTAGTGTTACAGCCCCATTTTCATTTTAAATCTGTTCTCAAAATACACCTTTCTTTCATTGATAAAGACTAATTATTGTTAAAATCTCTTTTTGGATTTTTACATATATATATATTTGGGTTAACACTGTACAACACATTTGAGTGTCTCCTAAAGCCACTTTATTGAATATACATTATTATTATTATTGAAACAAATGGGTGAAACAGTATTCAGTGGTAATGAGCTGAAGTGGACTGAATAATGAAACATCCTTCAGGCACAAGCGTGGAACCTTTCCCACAAATATTTTAAAGTTTAAATGCAAATTAGCATTAACATAAATGATTTTTTCAGTTATTCTTTAAAGCGCATCATGCTGTAGATTTAAGAACTAATTGTGGAATAATAATATTTTTTAATATTTGATTTAAGCTTAATATAGTCAGTCAACTTATTTCAAGGGATTCCTCGTGGAGTCATTGGCTTCTTGTTGCAACTAAGCTGACCATTTTACATACAAAGCATCTTATAAAGCATTAGCAGATAATTGGTGGATTTAAATTTTCGATTCTCTAACACTCTTTTGGGATGCTGTTTTCAAAAAAAAAAACTTCGCCCTCATCCACCCCCCCCACCCCCAGTAGTAGATCTGTATTGCAGAAATAATAAGCAAAAGCAAAGTAAGTGTATCAGCCCGGTTTTGGAATTATAGTAAATTATGTTTTTTTTAAATGTCTCTTGAGAACCACCCTCATTTGTATTACATATATTGGTATAATAATTTTGTATATCGATTTTCAGTTGTATTCCATTTACAACGAAGGTATCAGCAGCCATCTTCAGACAAAATATTTGGCGCGTATATTTGGTTATGTCGCTTCCAGCAAAAGCACAGGTAAACATATAGCGGTATATAGGCATGTTTACAGTGATATAATAATAATAATATAATAATATGTGATATTTATAAAGTGCCCTATTCAGCTAGAAGCTGCTCTAAGGCACTTTACAATATTATTTACAATATTATTATCCCTGACTCGGACCCGTTTCCACTCAGCACATATCTCAACTCCCTAGGGAGCATACAACATGTGCTGCTACTGTAGGCGCAAAGCGTTACTCAAACACATAGCCATCGCGTCCTGTCAGGTACTCATTTTTTATGGCTGGTGAGTATGTTCAGTTATTTGGGTTTTACAATAGGCCTATTACGCTGATTCACTGTAAATTGATTTTTGTTCTTAAATATTATATAGAAGGCAAATGGATTGATCAATAATTTAATAAAGTTAGGGAGGGACGCTTTATAGATATATTTTTAAATACTGTGTAATTACTAGTGCATTTAAATACAGTCGGTTGTAATTGAACCCAAATCAAGAAATTAACCGTATTGTGTGTACATTACTTGAAACCATTTTAAACATGATATGTTTAGGAGCAAATTCAATCAGTTTGTATTTCAGAAGTGAAACCTACCAGTGCCCAGATAATGTGTTTAATTAAATGGTAAACACCGTCAGTATTAACAAGTGCATTTCTGTGTTGAAGGATCATCATAGGGTCGCAGAAAATGAATGAAATCACTTAGAAAGGTCAAAGATTCTAGATGAAAGGGGCGATTTTCACTAAAAATGCAAACCATCCCGCACGCTTTGATTTGTATTTGGACAACGGTTAGGTTAAGTGATAACCGGTTATAGGTCAGTTTCTTTTATGTTCAGTAAATAGAAACAGCGACCCACCTCGCCTCCAACTTCATCGGGGCGCTTCCGTGGTCTAGCGGTAGCGTGTTGGACCACAGCTCACTACCACCCGTGTTCGAATCTCAGCGTGGCATATCTGTAGGTTGTTTCGTCTTTGACTTCGCCTCATTACCTTTGGAGGTCGCTCGGCCCATATAGCCTACCCTGTGCACAAAAGTGGCCGTAAAACATCAATCATCATCATTCAACTTCATCACCGAGCATTATTTATTGAGTCTTTGCCACACAGGGAATCATTTCTCCCGCTGTCTGTCTAGATAATAACTGGCATTTAATAGTTATCTTGTTTTAAGAGGTGTTACCTCATCGGGGTCTACGTTTCAAGTTCCCATCTACGATGCTTTAATTCGTGGTAATATTTTCCTAGAGACTCGTCATTTGATGATTGTTAACGAGATCCCTCTCCTGGTATTCGAATTCTTGAACCGCCAATACCCGTCGGTTATATTCTAACTGTGATTTCCGTATTGCCATCTGTCCATTTGGTCTACCGTCAATTGATCTAAGCCTTCACGTAACACCAAATAATTGACTAGAAGCGTGGATTCCGTGAAGCGTTGAACGGAAGAAGGAGTAGTTCGTGCTCGGACGGATATTAATAGCTTGCGCTGCGCGGTTCTTTATTTCAAAACTTCTCGGTGAATAAGAACCCAACAGAATTACCCCCAAATGAAGGTATTTCTCCACGAGCTAACGGCATTCAATTACCGAAGTCGTTTAAGATTCTTGATGTCGAATAGAGGCAGCGAAGCGCGGATTGTTTCAGTGGCAACTTATCGAAATGACCCGCGTACTTCAAGGGGATGATATTGTCCTCGCCAGTGTATTGCCTGTTTGTTCTCGGCATGCCGAATGAATGAATGGATACGACTTTCTGTGAGATACTTGGTCAGAAGCTAATTGGCGGACTATTAAGCTACACCTGCCCGACGGTAGACAATAACAATGTGTAAACAACTCTTGGCCATTGTTTGTTAATCGCGATGGTTCGATTGACTGATTTGATGATTGCCCCAAAAGGACAACCTTTGCCACGAAATGAATTTCTCGATCCCGCTTTCGGTTAACTATAATATCTTAGTAATAATTTAGTTTAAATATTGCCAGAAGTTAATGAACTTCTATCTCGTCCATTTCAACTTTGTGATTGCAAAATGAATGCGTTTGATCGATTTTAGACATCGGTATATTAAAATGTGAAACGTAAGGGTTTAAAAATACAATGAAACAGTGTGCACGGATATTGAATTTCCAAGGATTATCTATAATATTACATTTGTCAAAATAACACCATATATATATATATATATATATATATATATATATATATGCTTGATGGTTATTCATAGTAAAACGCACATAAATGGGAAACGGTGGTAGTTGATAATGTCCGTTTTATCCAAATTATAGATCATTTTACGTTATCTAATACCAAAATATAGACTTTCAGATTCTTGAATGAAGAGTGAAACTCATATCTATAAAGATAATAATAATATTAATGATAAACTTCTAGAGCGCCAATTTCCTGGAAGAGACTCGAGCTCAGTGGCACACCTAGTACAGGGGTTCAGCAATCTCACAGTGAAGGTACGATGCCAACAATAATCGGATGGATGTAGCTGCTGCCATCGCCACGCAGGTGATTGTTAACGTCATCTCCGGGCCAATGGTGCCAATTCGATGTGTGTGTGTGTGTGTACCTTGTGCATGTCAAAGTATCAAAAGATAGGAAAATAAGAATCACACATTTATTGATACGAATGAAAATCGATACAGTTAGATGCTAATAGTTAGAGTAATGACATTGATATAATTCTATATTCGTTTTAACTGAGTACCGTGATGCGCTGGCTAATAACTTCCTGGGTAATCACTTTAGTACATCAAAGTTGTTGATTAATACTCGTCCTGGGGAACCGGCAGCTCGGATTTTCGCTTGAAAAATATAGGCATGGAATTTGCGGGTCAACTGCTTATTTTGTTTTCGAATAAATTAATCCGCGCACTAGACGGCGACACACGAAGCTTGTATCGACGGAATGAACCCCAAGCGGCGATGTGCTGAAATTTAAAACTGTGACGAGTCTTCATATGAGACGTGGGTCATTGAATGCCCTAATTGAAATAGACCCCGAAGCCAATGATTCCCACTGTGAGGCGACTGAAGCACAATGAATTTGATGGAAGGGAAATGGGTAGCGGAATAATAGAGCGCAGTGTGTATCCTGTCAGCCCGAATGTTCCTCCTTTTTGACGTAACCCACTCTGGGAGATTGTGTTAGCCCGAATGCCGCCTGTACACAGCAGGACAGAATAATGGAGTGTGAATTGTGACACATACACACATTAGTCAGTCAACAACGCTGACAGGTAGCCCGGATACAGGCCATTATGGTAGAAGTGTGACACTGGCGTAGATGCTGATGGAGTTACTATGGTACTATCGCCACGAGTTAGCATTGAATAATTAGGGTGGTGTCGTGTGGGCAGTCAATATAAATGGTGTATTGTTTGTATTTGGAGTTGCCGACGGCGAGATTGTGCAGTCGTGAATTTTAGCTCATTGTTTCATGGGTTGATGAAGCCCAATTAGGATAGGCCACCAACCCGAAATTCTCCGAAGCTCGATCTAAACGACACGGGAGACTTCAATATCTTCGTAGTTTGTCATTCTTAATTGGTGAGACCAATTTACTGAGCTGCGACCGAAGATCTTTTGCTAGCATCTTTGATATCACAGAAATTGATGGTTTTGGGTATTGGAACCACTTGTAAGATAATTGCTTTGTTATGACCGTAGCCATAAATCGGGATGAAATATTTTTCTATAATCATCTTACAAGCTAATGCACCTTTTTCTAATTTCATGTATTCGTTCTAAATTAGGATTTTATTTGATTAACACACACAATATATATATATATATATATATATATATATATGATGTTATTTTGGCAAATGGGGTATTATAGATGATCCTTAGAAATTCAATATCCGTGCACACTGTTTCATTGTATTTTTAATCATCCATTAAGAATTACTTTAATTCACGCGACTTTTCAATTGAGGTGGTTAATGTTACTCTAATGCTAAGAATTTAACAATACCCGGCCGCATTGTTTACCAAATACACGGATGATGTTTTTAATTTAACAACTTCTGCTTTGGTGAAGCTTGGAATTTGAGATATCGCCAGATTAATAATTTTTTCATTTTCCAGTTAGAATTGAGACTCGCGAAATCACGACTTTTAGTTTGTATGTTTAAACTAAAACATAATAAAAGCACAGAAGACGAACATCGTTCCTCATCTAATCTAAGTGAACCATTGCCTACCAAGTCTGAAGCACTATTTCTGTTTCAATATTGTAGTTTTCTACGTTTACCAATTACTTACAACATTTTACTGGCGTCTGCATCAGTATTTCCCGTTTATCGTTAATCTATCTCGTAATGTTTAATTTACTTTGTTGACCGATGCAACGAGTTTCCGTAGGCTTGATCCATCCCTTCAAAGTTTCATACTTCCGTCATAACGTAACCATAACACACCAAGATGATGATGGTGATTGGCGTTTTACCGCCATTTCTGTGCTGATGATAGGCTAAATGGGCCGAGTGACTTCCAAAGGTAATGAAGCGAAGTCACAGATGAAACAACCTTCAGATATGACCACGTCGAGAATCGAAAACGGGTGGTAGTGATATGTGGCCCAACACGCTACCGCTAGACCACGGAGGCGAACACCAATAAACTAAGGCTCGAATCATCAGTAATGATTGTTTATAATCTCCTTTATTAGTAACATTTGCGGACATAGGGACAACTATTTTGTTGTGAAAATGCTGGAAATCTGTTTGAACATTTGTTTCTTGAATATGTTTAATTCGAGGAGATGTTTTTATGATTATGATACAAATACTTTGAATAAGAAACGCCGTCATCCAAATCTCACTCATAGTCTTCATATGACGTATTATAGGTGCCACTAAATAAACCCGAAAAATACAACGCAGTTGTATTAATTATTGTTATTATCATCATAATCATCATATGATAATGACTATTATCATCATCATCATCATTACACATAATAGATGACTAACTTCGGAGTAGATATTTCGAAACAGTGTACCATAGCTGTTATAAAGCTGAGAAATAGGTAGGTTTTTTAACATTCTTTGTGTTATTACAATCTTTTCTTATCATACGCGCCATTTGTAGGAGGCAAATCGAAAATATTTCACAAATATGAGGAGAATACGAAGAAAAGCGCCGCTAAGTTATAAATCAATATATTGCCCGCTGTAAGTTCGCATGTGAACTGATTATATGTAATACTGCTTTGTTGAAGTGATGTAATAAGACATACAGCAATAATGTGTCTTCTGTAGAAACGTACCAAGTCTTCTTCTTACATTCTATCAACACCACTCCTATTTCGTACTAAAGTAATAACGTAAATTTCTAAACAAAATCGGTAAAATTACTTTAATTGCCTTTAAGTAAAAGCTGTAACTTGAGTTTTTCCCTAAACCTCGCCAATCAAAAGTACAATGGCTGTATAATACGACTTAATTACCTAGTCATGTACAATCGGTGGCCTTTTGTAATTAAATGTATGCTGTTTCGAAAATTATGTCAGTAATGGAATTATTTAGCTAAATCCTATAACACTATTAGAAACCGCACACGCACGCACGCACGCACGCACGCACGCACACACGCGTTTTTCCCTACTTGTTGATCACTTCATTAAGTTTATAGACTTATCACGGATGTATACTTGAATAATATCGACGTTCATCAATCTATTTTAATAATTTTGACGACAGTTTGGAGATAGCTCTTAGCTGACACGACGAGATCATGCCATCGTGATCGGGATGTTATCACTGATATTGGTCTTACCAATGTTAGAAAAGACAGCACGCCGTAATATTGATATCGAAGTTTCTACATCAGAAGTAGTCGTCGTATTAAGAAGGGAACTCACCGACTGGATGGATACAAGTGCTAGATATAAAGACATAACTGAGCATTTGATTCAGAGTGTGCCAAGCATCCTTCGATTATGAACAATGTCTAGAAAGTATATACTAGTAGTGACGTTGATAGTAATGAATGTTGCTAATTCAGAATGTTTTCATGTATATTTGCACGTATACATACTGATTTCCACGTATTGTTGTTATATGATGATATGGTGCTATTCTATTATCGGGTGACATAAGATATAGTTCACGTATTAACTCTGCTGTTAGTGTCTGATATCCAGCGATATAAAAAATACTAACATTGTTAACTGTATAATCGATGCCTTAGTTGTTCTGGCGAAATATTAAAAACACAATTGCATTGACCGATGAAAATCAAAGAGAATTTCAACACAAGTTAATCGTTTACTCTTGTTTCCCACTTTAGATTGGTCTATTACAGGTGAGTCAATGTTTTTTCAAATACCCACTCACTCAATCATTCACCACCCATCGACCAATTCAGTCATTCACTCACTTGTCCAATGACTTGGTAATTGACTCATTGACTCACTGACCCATAAATAACACCCCGTCAAATCTAGGTTACCAGTCATCTGTGTTAAGTAATTACGTGGCTTTTCTCATCATCCATGGAGCCCAGAAGGTGCTCGATAATTGTTTTCAATTTAATATTATCATTACTATTATTATTACCAGTTCATATTTATTATTTAATACACAGTTTTGAATATTCTGATTAAATGTAAACAAAGGTAGTATGCCTTATAGTTTAAATGCAATATCTTAATTTGTACTATAGTCTACCTTCACTGCTATGCATTTATTGTTAATCAGCATCATTTCACACAATGCTGAAATTTAAAGCAGGAGAAAGGTCAAAATAAAGAAGAGCCATTAAAGATACATCATCAAGGAATTTCCGGAGATTTGTGTATCCCAGATAACATAATATGATGTCCGTGACCTGCCCTTATTTGGCGGTATTGTTGTTATGACCATTCGTTTGTCTATTTGTACATCAGCTGATGTACAATTTCCTTTAGATGAAGCTGTAACGTTACCAGCCTCTTGCTTGTTCTTTAAAAATGACGGGTCACCCTCATGGCCTAACTGGTAGCACAGTTGTCCACATATATATACCACCCGAGTTCGAACCCCGGCCGAGCTATGTCAGGAGGGTGTCTCATCTTTCACTTCATCTTCTTACCCTCGGCCCATTTAGCCTATCTTGTGTACAAAAGAAGCCGTAAAACAGCAACACGTTTTACTTTAAAATGAGGTATGCATATACTTATAGTATCCATCTATAGTTGTCTATAAATACACGAGAAGCGCAAAACGGGCAAAATCAAACGCACGTAAAACGATAAAGATCAACGACCACATGAAACGGAGTCTTTTGTATATTATAAATTTGAGATAACTGCTAATTATTTGAAATTTTGACAAATAATAACCTTTGGTAAAAACATTCATCAAACTAATGGGATATTGTAAATATCGTCCACAAACAACTCGTCCTCTCACAGAGACCCGTTTTTTTTAAGGGAAAGCCCACTTTGAATGGTTTTACTGACTGTTCTCTGTTCCAGTATGAAATACTGCGCTGGCAGTGTAGTGTTTACATTGCCCGGAACCCACTTCAGACACCATCTGCTTCCTTCTTCTCTTATCACATTAGGCGACACACTTCTTGCTGCTGATATCGTTGTTCTAACCGCTTTCTGGTCGCTGTCGTATATTTCTGAATCGCTACAGATGTCGGCCTGCTTCCTAGAAGACCTGCGAGGTGCCGAGTAAATACAATGCCCTCGGAACAAAGCTAATATAAACTCGTTCAGTCTCTGGAGGCATCTGCGGTTGAGCCGGCTTTCATGCATTGAAATCTGGCCAGGTTTCGCTCACATAACACAGCCACTTCACGACGAGTCTTTGTGGGAAGAGACGATAAACGCCGACAAGTGGCATTCCTAGCCATAGAAACGCCGTGCTCCGAGAATATTGTCTGATAATGAATCGATCACTTGGAAAACAAAGGCCAAAACACTAAGCTGAGATTTTATTTACAAATGAGAAAACTATGTCAAACGCCTAGTTGTGGTATATCAAAACCCGGGAATGCGTGATGTTGACCTATAAAGCAAAATTTTAATATTGTGAGATGGAGACACCTGGACCGCTTGACTTTTTGCCAGTGAGCATTCCTCATTATATCCATTTCGCTGAATGTTGATTCTTGATTATTGGAGTAATCCTATTTCCCGAAGGTAATTTTTTTTTAAATTTCTATTTGTTTACTCAGTGAGAGCTTACCGAGTGAGATGCTTTGTCCTCCGGGTATAAATCCCTTAAATAACAATACAGGTGTTTAGTGACTGAGCTGCTCATATTATGGTATCCGAACAAAGCATGTCTAAACGTCCCGATGGAATACTTGAACACTTTCTGTCCAATGCACTACCTCTCATTAACATCTACCGACGGTATTTTTCTAGGGGAATTTCTCTCTCTCTCTCTCTCTCTCTCTCTCTCTCAAGCTCTCCCGCTCTCATCTTCTATCCCCTTGAACACCATTCCCGGTTAATGCGATTCCTTCATCTATCGTCATTAAATCGGATCCATGACGAATTATATAACATTTATTCTATTCCGAGTTTAAGTATTATAGACGAGAGGATAATGTTCATCATTTGAGGTGTTAATCGTTTGTATTCCCCCGTCCCTCGCCTCCTCCCACTTCTCGGTAAAGATAACACCCATAGCATCACCAAAGAGAAGGTACTTCTCAACGAGCTAACTGTATTTAATTAAGAAATCTCCTAAGACCATTGATGTCAGATAGAAGCTCGACGTAGCACTTTCCATTGTGACGCCTTAGTGGGTACAACTGATATACTTCAAAGAGCTGATGTTGTTGTGGTTGGTGTGTTACCTTACGCTGACTATTTGTTCTCAACGTGAGGCTTTACACTGAGTGATTCAGTTTTATGTCCTATATTTGGATAGTAACTAATTACTATGGTATTCGACTACACCTGTCCCACGATTAATAATAAGGCATAAACAAGTCAAGCATTTGCTTTGTCTTTGTGTACCACTGATATTACTAATGTTCAATTTTCTTAACACGCCTCCAGTAGACACAGACAAAAATTCTAATTCATTATGCATTTCTTCAACTTGTGCTTAATAAAATGTCTCCGCTCGACGTTTAAGAGGCTGACTGCTGTGTTTATGTGAAGAAGAACGCCGATTTGAATGTTTTAACTTACTGTTCACGTTCACAGCGGTTGATTCATCAGGCGCTAATTCATCAGGCATATTTTACGTGCCCCACTGGTGTTTAGTCTTAGGGATGTTATCGTTAGATAAGCAGGAAAGGTTCCCCTTCCGTTTTGAGCATTTACATGAACTAGTGAAGTACATGTGCTGTACCCAGTTTAAGACACTTTTTTAAAGTAGTAAAGCTGTAAGATCATTAGATCTGCATTCTTTCGCACTATAAACTGAAATAGAGAAAAGAAACGACCGAAAAATATTAATGACTAGACTTATTTCCGAATGAGCAAATCGATAATGACTACAACGAAATATTAAGTCACTTTTCAATCTGCAATGCGACATATTGAAGCGTCACGCACTGTCGTTCACATCTTCGTAATTTAGTCAGACTGAAACGGCTCAATAACGCACGGCCCAGCGATTACTACCGGAGCGCTAAGCCCATCTGACGTATTATGGCAGGAAAACCGGCACGCAGGGAAACTTATTCGTGGTGACAACGAGTCACATTTTTATTAACCATTCGAAACGCATTATTCTATTTTAATAACCGAGTTTTGCACGCCACAGACACGATTCCCACATGACAGGCGAGAAAATTAAGTCGGCAGTCTCGCCTGAAAAAACACCAATTGGCGTAGAAAAATTAGTGAAATCACGCCAACCGAGTCAAAGGTTTCCTGTAAATCGGTGACACTTGCCAGATTTCGGTCGGAGGGAGTGCGAGACAAGTGAAAATTAAACACGTTTCGTCGTCGGACACGCCGTGTTGTTGGCTGTCGGGCGTGAAAACACGCGACTAGTTGGCTGACTCGGCTACTGACTTTGTGAACGACTTTGCTGTAGAAGTTCGAGGACAACGATCGGGGTCTATAAAATGTCCGCCACTCGACTGACGTAAACAGCTGGCCGCACGCGAACGGCTCATATATCGTAGGCAGTGGGGCTGTTTGGAGCCATTAAAACGATCACTTGGACACACAAAAGGCAGCCCACTTATGGCATATGGTAGATGATGGGGTCTACTTGGACGTATCACTCCAGCTACCCAAGACCGGCATCTCGAAACTGAGAACTACACTTTAAGGTTCTTCTGACAAAGGAGATTTGTTTGAAAAGTGAATGTCGAAATCTAATTTAAGATAACCGAGTTGTCTAGTATGACCCAAGATAAGATAGGGGACACGTGCCCGTGACAAATTACTTTTCTAATCGCGGATTATCTACTTTCAACATCTTGACCGTAGTCAATGTTTGTGTTTTCTGCTCGTCTTCCTTTTAAATGTCTTCCTGTCGGTGTATGAGAAGTATATGTGCACATATATAATGATTATAAAAATCTTCATATATATATATATATATATATATATATATATATAATATGAAGATTAGGGCAGGGCAGTGTGTAGGAGAATACAAAGGTTCGCCATGTATTCGGCGAACCTGAAGATGGACATATATATATATATATATATATATATATATATATATATATATATATAGATAGATAGATAGATAGAGACGTTAAGAAAAATGGGGACGAATTGATGATGCCATGTTTGAAATTCCATCCTTTGGTAGGTCGCCAAAAACGAGCAGGTGCCATCGTTATCTGTGTATCGAATTAGCCAATTCTCGTCAAGAGACTTCAGACAAAAGTGACAAGATAACAAGCAAACGCTCTCTAACGTTTACAGTGTGTAAATGAGCGTTTACTTGCTAGAATGGTCTTACCCGAGTCTGTTTAATGCAAGTTATCATACTCACGACATCAGCGTCGAATTATTGGGTTCAGGAATGGCTCAGAACTCTGTGGGGTTACCTGGTGGTGAGTCGTGATTTATGGCTGAAGCCAGTTGGATTGATAATTTGGTTGGTTGTGCGTCGAGATTAAGGCACGCACGCACGTACGCACGCACACGCACGCACGCACGTACGCACGCACACAATGTATAGATATTTATATACTTGTATTATACGGAGAGGCTTATTATTAGAGGAGATGCGATTGTAAGATGAAGATAGAGCTGACCTTATTCAGACCTTACTAGCACCTCATTTCCGTATACTGAGTGCAACCTCATTTAAACTTGGTTTTGCGGTCGCTACCATTACCGAATCACATGGTATAGGCGACGTTCGCAATAGACAATTAACTACTCTCATACGGAATGCAATACATTTTCATGCAGTCCATATTATCTTCCTCAAAGTGTTTCATGCATTAAGGTGCGTATAACGTGTGCTTCATTTAATTCAATTATCTTACCCCATATATACCGCCCAAGGCTCGAGGCCACGTAATGAACCAGAAACTGCTATGGGCTGAAGAAGTTGGACCATTGCCGTGGTAAGTAAAACCCTAATGCCAGAAGCGGCAGGGGCTTGTTTTATATGAAGTAATCTCGGAAGCGAATAGTTCCCACTGCGAGACAACGCACTGGACGAGGGGACCTAGTGGCAGGGAAGTGTATAGGATGAGACAAAGGCTCGCCATGTATTCGGCGAACCTGGGTTTCTCGGTCCTTCCTGCGGTGCCCCAGTTTGATTGTTGTTTCCTAACACCGAGTGTCTCTCGCTTCACCCACCAGGGGGCGTAATAATGAAGTGTAAACTCTGACCCGCGTATGTATTAGTCAAGTCGTAATAACGCCGACAGATTGCCCGGATACCGGCTTTTGTGGTAGACGTGTGACACTCGGGCGTGCGCCACCGGGGAGGCTTCAACATCGTCGTCGAGCGATAGCATTTTTTTATATAGAAACGGGGTTGGCGTCGTGCGAGTGTTCGACGGCGTTGGGCGTTGTTTGCGTACGGAGACGCCGACTGCGAGCGGAAGAATGCGAAATCTAGCTCATTGTTTCATGGGCTGTCACACCCCAATTACGAGAGGCTATCAAACCCTAGGAGCGCCCGAGCCGACGGCGTCCGCCTGCCGTCCAGGAAATCTGAACGACTCGCGCCGTCCACAAAGCCGTCCCGGGCGCCGGTTGCTCAAATATCAGCTCGTTGGCACTGACACTAACGAAACACAGCTGCTACCGTGAACACGATACTCTTCTCCCGTTTGGGACACGGGCACGTCATCCGCTGACCATTATTCCGAAATTGGTAGCTGGTTAGTGACCTTTGACCTTGGATACCTCCCCGCATTAGTCAGTAGAATGATAATTAGTTTATATAATGGCACTCGTTTGTGATTGTGTTGGCAAATGATAGAGATGCGCTAACCAGTCATCACTCATCCTGTCGTTATGAGTGTGCTGGTGTCTGTCTGTTGGTCTCTCTCCCCTCCCCCCTCTCTCTCTGTGTATGTGTGTACGTGCGCATGCGTATGCGTTCGTTTATATATATATATATATATGTATATATATATATATATATATATATATGTGTGTGTGTGTGTATGTGATGGTTTGCTTGTTTATTCGCTCGTTGGTGTGTATTTGTGTGTGCGTGCATGCACGCACCAACGCACGTACATGTATGCATGCACGCATGTTACTAAGTCGTTGCTTACCGTATTGGGGCAATGATTCCTTAATCGAGATATTATTTTAATTATTATAACCATAGTGTGACTTCAAAAAAGCTCAACGTCTAAAATCTTATTAATTTTTAATGGCTGAAAGAAAAGTGGATTTTTAATATGTCATTTAAGTCGAGAGCCGTTTTTAAGCAGACATGACTGTGTTCAATCCAGGGCTGGAGAGATAGAATAGACTGAACCGTTTATGTATGAGCCAGTGTATCTGTACTCGTCCTTTACATAAATCCGCTGAATGGCAAAAACAAATAATGTTACAGATTTTATAGGGTTATCAGCATCATCCTTACTGATATTGGAGTCACGTGGGCTCCCAATACACAATTTCATTGGTGAATATTTAGGCAGTATTACTTCAACATTCAAACTAAAGGAATTTTGAAACAACATTTTGCAAGGAAAAGTCCAGTTCATTCTGTTATTTTTATAGATGTTAAGTTAAAGAGTTAATAAGGGGGGGGGGTTAGTATCAGAGTTTACTATACATTCTTACCGTTGTAAGGCGTGCTTCGTACTGAACTACGTTACCTGGAACCTCATAAACCTGGACTGATACTCATCAACTGTATTATGTTCGACTCAAGTGATTTCTATTGATGTGTGCGAGTGTGTGTGTGTGTGTGTGCTCTCAAGACTGACGCGTGTCAACACACCGATAAAGCGCCCACTTCTTCTCAACCGGATGTTCGTGTCTAACATTGTAAATTTCTAAGCCATCATCTGAATCTGCTTGATTGCACAATACATCCAGGGCGCGCGCACACGCGTACTTGCGAGCCATTGTTTGTTTGTATTTGTGTTTGTGTGTGTGTGTTCGGCTATTACACAAGCGCGCGTTCACATACACACATACGTCCGTAAGTATATTTCGTACCGGTTCCGATACATACTTCATAATTTCATAATTGCCTAATGGCTCTTTCTAAATTTCACCGTTCTCGCGTTTCAATCGGTCCAACATTAATTAATATAATCAGTTACCCGGTGACACCCAATAAATAACACGAACGTCGTCATATCAGCCCGGTCTGAAACGAAAGATCACTGCGCCCCCGGGTGAATAACTGTCATTACAGCTTTGGCACTATTGTCTTACGCGTGACAAACATAGCCGGGAGATGATAAAATTCTCCCCTTTGGCAAGCGAGAGGAAGACTTTCTCCCCTATCCTTTACGCCGGGGAACGGCTTCTCTCTCGGTTGGCGGATAGACAGATAAAGAGCTATGCGACACTAGCGTAGCGTTTCCCACGCACCGACCGAAGTTGATCCGTCGGAGATTACGTCGTCCCTTTAAATTGGCCTTACAGATCGTAC
This sequence comes from Paralvinella palmiformis, assembly GCA_025642065.1. NCBI lineage: Eukaryota > Metazoa > Annelida > Polychaeta > Terebellida > Alvinellidae > Paralvinella > Paralvinella palmiformis. The sequence goes on along the minus strand of JAODUP010000092.1, from coordinate 83,900 downwards.
CCGAGACAATACGCCCGACAGTAGGAACGGACCATTTTACGAGATGGTCGGTCGGTCGGTCGGTCGGCCGGCGGGCAGACGCGATCTATCTAACCTAGTTTTATCGGTAATAACAGACCCGGCGTCGAATGGGTCGCGAAGAGCTTTTTATGTCGCCATAATGACGTAGGCGTGTGTTGATGTGGTTCTTTAGCGGGGGGTCTGTTTCTCTGCCCCGTTGTCGGCGTCGGTACACACACAAACACGGACACACGGGGCCGTTCGCCCTAACGAGCTCCGTTTGTTCGACGTTCGCCGTCTATGGCGCTCGAGCGGGCGAAAGCCCGATGACAAGTGTTAACGATAATGTCTCCCTACCCGCGGACAGGTAGAGAGAACTCTGGACACCGATACCCCGGTATAATGGCGGCGACGAACGAGCGGCAGGTGATCTCTCTCGGATGAACGCATTACACCGCGACGGGGGAGATTCGGCTCGATCTTATCTCGTCCCGTTTATCGCCGAACTTTATGCCAATGAGCGCGCGCGCGCGCGCGCGCCACCGGAGGCGCCGCCGCCGCTCGACGTCCTCTCGGGCAGGACGACGACGACGACGAGCGGCTCGGGCATCTCGCGCAGATGAAAAGTCTGAGCCGATGATACGTCTAGATATTGCGAGGGTTTCGTTCTGCGGTCGAATTACCATAACAGAACCAATAACAGTTATACAGGACCGATAACAAAGAGTGTTATTATCGACGTCATCTGACTAGCGCCGTATCAGAGATGACGAGATCATCTGTGAGATAATAGGGCTGAGATAGTGTTTCTCATTACGGCGGCTGTGGTGGTGCTGGTGCTGGTGGTGGAGTGGAGGGGGGGGGGGGACCCGGTGGCTGAGGGCGATCCCTATCTACATCGAAACCTATCATCTGACACGATAATGATTAATATATATTTTTTGGTTTTCTAACCGACTGGTTGTAAATCCTCTTCCTCCTCGTCATCATCATAATCATCATCATCATCATCATCATCGTATGCATCATTATCATTGTTGTCAGCAGCACCATCAGCAGTTTCATCATCATCAACAACAACCTCATCGTCATAATTATCATCATGTGATCAATCTCTGACGTTCAAAAGTCATATTTCCGTGTCATCACCATACAGCTGAAACCACCAGTACTGACGGCATCCCCTCACTCCGTCCCGTCTACCCCCCCCGAAAAACCCAAACTAATGTATTATGGTAAAAGTTGATCGAATTAATGAAGATGCCTTTTTACTTTCCGAGCATGAGTCGGACGATTTGCGAGTGAGGTATTACCTTAAAAAGCACCTTCAGAGACATTTATGCCATTAAAAGCTCTTAGAAAAGAATAAAACTACAAACGGCCTAATACGCATTTTTCACAACGAAACGCGCCCATTTCGGCGAACGTTTTAAGCGTTGGACTTGAGTTCGTTTCAAAAGACTCAGGTTATAATTATGTTTTATTCGCAAATAATTACTTTCATCGGAAATGGCGACTAACAGTCGGCCGGCCACTTGGGCAAGTTCGACGTGCGTCCGAAGAATTGCTTTCAGCCGAAGTGCCACTTATAGATTTGTCCTTCAGAATCGAGCGTCGGCGCCGTTCCTGTATTTGTCTGCATCGGTTACAGCACGAAGCGTTCAGCCAATGGTTAGCAATTACTGCGAACAACGGCATTGTCTCAAACGGGCATCCCGGAATATTCATAATTAGGGACCTCTGCGCTCTCCGCGCTATTCACAAATCAATAGCATCGGTAAGTTGTCCCCATACTAATAACCGTGCGCATTAACCTTGAAATTGAGAGCCCATCCAGCGGAATACTTTATGAATAGCTTTTCATGCCGCTATATTATTTACACATCCCGACGACGTTGAAAAGCGGATCGTCATTTTTCACGTCGACATTCATCAGGAGATAAATCATTCTGACAACTTCCGCCGCCTGATCGTCAAACCGTCGTAACGTTATTGTTGTTGGTAGTTCGGCAGAGGAAACGATAACATTTCCGGTGTGAACCACGGCGGCTAGCCCAAGATTGAGCGCACGGTGTTCAAAGCCTTTTAGCGGTTCGGTTTCGGCCGTCTCGAACAAAGAACCCGCCATACAGGACTAAACGGCCGGGATAGCAAAACATATGTTAGCCTTCTGTCATCTGTCAGTGCCTCTAAAGTGGACAGATTTAGTGCATAATTGCGAACCCTTTCTTTGACCGCCAGAGGAAGTGATGTTAAGGCTGGCGGTTGATGTATTCCGACGCGGGACATTATGTTCTACTCGCGTTGAGCGACCCGACCCACTCAATCGAAATATAGCGAAAAGCCAAAATAAAAGTCGCCGTTTTTATATACGCACAAGGCGTTTGACAACTGATCGCCAGTATGAAGTAGTTAGGGATATTACTGCATTTGACATCGTTTATGTACATTGGCAATTGCATGAGTAGACATTGCGCTTTACCCCCCTACTAATGGCAATTGAGACACCGGCCAAGACAGAACGAAAAGTTTATTCACATAATGTGAGGTTCGCGAATATTTAGATTTTTCTAGTTTCACGCAGCTGACTCAGAGCAACTGAAAGCCAATATCAAGTTAGTGGACAAGATGAATGACGCATCTCTCCGTGCGTCTGGAGTTTCCCATCAATAAAGCGCTCATAAGACGTATCCGACAGACGAATATATAATTACCGGTTGACACACAGACCGTTAATGTCTTCGGGACGTGTTCTCGATGTACCAATGCAGCACGTGTTAAGTTCAACAATTATCATATCGGAGCACATAAAGACGTCTGCAGCATCTCGTTTGTCACTTTGGCCTGCTCTGTCTGTCTGCATAATCGTATGTTAAACATGTTTGATAAATACGAGATATCGGCGCTGATCCTTAGCTACACAGTGCCATGAGACGTGATGCTGCTATTATAGTATCCCTGAAGCAATAAAGAGCACCTGGCTTACATACCGTACGCGGTGCTTCATTCACCGCGTCATGTTCTGGGCTCAAAATCTGCCAACACGAAGCCTTCGACTCACTTGGACAGTAGCATGTGTGTACGGATGTACGGCTCGCTTGCTCTGTCCGCCCCAATCGCTGTTTGTGCGCGCGTATGATATCACCCCAGTTCTCCACGTATCGCTGTAGTCTTAGCTAAGAGTTTATGAAGTGCTTCCTTTATTTACAGTTTATGCTGAAGCTTAAATTGCATTAGGTGTAATGGTACTGAGTCATGAGTTATAAGCTCATGGCAAACATTGAAGTCTCCATTTTGGATTGCCCGTTTCTTGCCTTGGCTACGAATTCGTGGAGCCTGGGAACGTGACCGAACCATTATAATCGGCCAAAGCTTTGACCAGCTTAATCGTTATTATCCTCTCAGTAATGCTATATTTCCGTCTTTACATAATGTTTACCATTGATTTTTTTTTACAAGTTTAAAAAAATATTTTTTTTGTTCCTTAAATTAGAAAATTCTTGAATAATAATGAAAGGACATCATATCTTTTTAAAACTATCTTCTGGAACCTGTTGAAACAAACCACGTGTGAAATATTTGAAACAAATCAAACTAAATAAGAACTATGACAACAAGCCAGTTATTAAGCCTATCATACCTCAAATAGGCTAACAGCTCAGCAAGTCAATGCCATTCTATTTGCTTACAGATATGCTAAAATGTGGTTGTTATCAAATGTCATAACAATTGACGGTGTTTAGACACTTCACTGTATTTGGCATTTAACTAAAAGACGTTAGCCGTGGAAGAATAATGTATACTATGGGCTGCTGATGCTTGGACCCATGTCAGTTTCTGTTATAGCTCCAGCAACGGGTCTGGCAGTTGGATGACGGGGCTAAGTGAGATGAGCACCAC
>JAODUP010000092.1:17500-75000 GCA_025642065.1 Paralvinella palmiformis | reverse complement strand
TTTAGCGTGACAGTTGATTTCTAGTCAGGTTGAAGTCTCCCCACTTTGTGTTTAAAGGTAATCTGCTTAGACGGCCCTAATCATACGTAGGTTCAGTGAAGCCTGTGTTCATATATCACTTAGTATAGAATAAAGTCAGACCGCTTTTAATTATCTCAGCAAATTCTCCGACATTCCTAATTTCCAGTTAAAAGGAACACGCCATTTTCCCGTATAACACGCGGATTGGCTAGGTAAGCGTGCAATTTTACGCATGAAAGAATTCAACTGTGTTCAGTCATGTGTCAAACGCTTGCATTCTTCCAGACAGGGTTGATTAGGCCACACTCGGTTCGATCAGACAACAGGTATTGCGCGCGAGCCGGTGGCCCTCCCCATACCAACCGATGTTGAATTTGAATGCAGCGCGTAGATGTCAATCAGCGCTCACACGCGCGAGTCTCGTACGCGGGGTGTAGCCCTACTCGAGGCTTTCGACACGGCGCGCCAAGGAGGGTAGCCGGTCGACTGCACGCGACGGCGCGCGACAACTCGGTCGTGTGATGGTATTGTAGCCGGCGAGGGTGGAGTTAGTCGGGGCTCTCCCTCAAAAGCAACCCACCCCGATGGTTCGCCATCAGATCGACGACGACAGTGCTGCTATGCAGACTCACGGTACGTGGACTTAAAGGAGAGACAAACGACCACAGCGACCTGAGCGATGAGTTTCCCATTTCCCAGCTGAAGGCAGCCATTTGAGATTTGGGAATGGGACTGGGGTAACTAGGAGGGAGTCGACATACCACGGATGCGTTTCACCAGTTAAAAGTAGATTAATTAGAAATCGACTATGTCTGAAGCTATATCAGCACCAATTCAGCTGCCGGAGGGCACCGTTGGCTTGCTGATCCTACAAGGTACGAATCCGGTCAGCTTGGTACCCAGTCAGGATTTGCTCACAGCTCCAGTAGTCAGTGTGGCGCCGATAACGACGAACTTCAGCGTCACCAATATGAACAATTACAACAACAATAACAACAACGCCATCATCAACAACAACAACAACACCATCATCAACAACAACAACAACAATTACGAAACCAAGAACTATCAGAAGCCAATCAAACCCGCTCAAGGGAAAGCCAAGAAAAAGAAGAAATCTGGCACCACTCCACCGCTGAAACCACCGAAGAAGTTCCGGGATGAAGACAACGAAATCCTGCGCTGCAAACGAAGGCTGGACTTCGCCAAGCTCGGGCTACCGTTCAACAAAGCGAACCCTGTCGCCGTAGCTCGGAGAAACGAGCGAGAACGGAAGAGAGTAAAGCAGATCAACAGCACCTTCTCGACGCTTCGGGATCACTTGCCGAGTAGTTATTATCAGAACAAGAATCCGAACAAGCTGAGCAAGGTGGAGACTCTTCGAGGGGCCATCGACTACATCAACACACTTCAGGAGATGCTGGACGACTACGATTCGGTGAACAAGGCCTTCCAAGCCGGACGTCTGTCTCAGGGCGGCACCCCGACGCCCGAACAGCAACAAGAGCAAAAGGAACAGGATGCGCAGTTTCAGATGGAGCTGTCCGAAGCACTGCACAACGTCAACCAGATACTTTCCGTTCACGCGGCCGGCGGCCTCCAGAACATTCAGGTGAACTCGCCGACGGGTTCGACGTGCTCCAGTGTGTGCAGCGCGGCATCTAGCGCCGAGACACCCGGATCCGGCGTACCGTCCACATCTCCGGACTGCATGGACGTTCAGTATTCGGGATCGGCGCCCGTCTACCAAACGGACGCTAACATTCCCCAATCGACGCCAAACTTGCAGGTGTCGCTGGACGAAGAAGACCTTATGGAATTCGCCAGCTGGTTTTAGAACGTAGCGGACACATTCCGCGTGCCAAGTACCAATGATGCTTCCATGGTAAGTTACCCGCTTTGCCGATTCGTAAAACAAAAAACCAACACGATCTCTCTTTGGCGGCCGAAACATTCGACATATGTGAGCGTTGTTATTTCCAGCTGACCCGCCTCGAACAGTCTTCTATTGTTTGTGCCGGGCAGGCGTTGATGCGAAGTGTTACTTCTATGATTAACCGATCTAATTAGCATAAAAGATGCACAGCTGATAAACGTATTCTTAACCCGCCATCTTTACGCTCATAATAAGACGCACAGAGAAACGTATTCAGGTGATATACATAATTCATGTGTCAAGATGAAGTCTTGATTAAAAAGTGATATAAATAGCAGCTGTTGGTAACCTATCTCTATAGCTAAGATGCTACGTTTATCAGCTGCTTTTGTGTTACGTCTGGCCGTGTTTCCTTACAAACGAACAAGATAAATACGGCACCTTAACCGCACTTATACACTAGCCCGGTATCCTATATAGCACGGCTCTTTCGCCACTGTCTGGTAGCCGTTATAGATCTACCAAGCCATCTGCTGTCACATCCGATGAAAATCATTAAGTACGCGCCACAAGTAGTCGTTGTCACAGGCTTTCGGCGTATCGATAAACCAAGCTTATCAATAATGCATTGGTTGGCGTAACTTAACCATATCATTGATCACGTAAGGCGAAGATCTGCAACTCAAACACGCTGCTAAGAGCTTTATGCTTCGATAAACCATCTGTTCCCCAAAAAACCCACACACACCGCGGCTTGGTGACTCTTCACAGACCTGCACCATGTTGTGCCTTTGCTGCTTGTTCATAAACGTGCATATCAATTGGTACCCTGATATATACAACAGTTATTTCATGATTATCGTGCGATACGTTCGATCAGATAAATGTTCTACAGGGGTGTGATAATACGATACGTTATCGTGCACCAGTCAGCCGACAAAACTCTGTCGGGGCATCTCGTCTCATCCCATCTGTTCGTTTCGCAGACAGCTTCGGCGTGTGCAGTTCGTTCCTGAAGGTAATCAGCTTGTAAGGGGTGGGAAGGGGCACCGGTCTGGCAGAAATAAACATTCAATTTATGCAACAAAGCGTGCTAAATGCACCGAACTCTTTCCACATAATATAGCTCGGATACTATATTTGTCTCGCCCCCAACCGAAGGCACTGCTCCGACCCCGTGGGAAAATTACCCCGCAAGCGGGTAGATAACGCCCAGCGTAAAATTTAATGTGGGAATGTGTGTACGCTTGGCGTCGGAAAATACATCTAGGTGGAGAATGGGTTATCGTTTAGCGTCAATCGCTTTTCACGGCCGCTCATATTCAAATATTGCTTCCTCCGAGTTTGAACTTGTCTGAAAAGTCGCTTTTGTGCGCCGAGCTTACGCTGTATTGAAGCGAGCCAGCCAGGCGTGACGCAGTCGCGTGCGACACTCGTCGGGTTTCATTATAGAGACTCTGGCTTGGGAGATTTGCTTCCACCGTTGGCCATTCGAAATTTAGCTCTCTCTGTGTCTCTGTCTCTCTCTCTTTATCTCTCTCTCTCTACGGGCGTGTGTGTCTGTTTGTTTGTGCGTTTGTGCGTCGTTGTATGTACTTATCGTTGCATAAATTGTCCACTGTTTACACAGTCACCCCCTCAATGTTCTCTCTCTCTCTCTCTCCTTCAGACTCCAGTTTAACGCGAGAACCACGCGCTTTCGCCATGCGCGGACGTCCGCCAACCGTTCATCATCATCATCATCATCATCATCGGGTGATGTTTGCTTATCCAAGATGGCCGATCGCCGGTCTATTGAATTATCGTCGTGAGCACTTCTCGGCCAGGGGAAAGAAGCGGGGGTTGGCCTCCTAGGCCGCGACTTGCACCTGCCATGCGACGGCCCGCGACGAATACGGAAACCCGACAGACCCGAGGCAGACCTGATTGTTTATTGACCGAGTTATATTTCACAAAGCCTATCAACTACCGTTTATTCGCAAGAATATTTTTAAAAAATGCCTCGCCTGACTCTCTATGCTGGCTAGACAACTCTATCCAGGTCGTAAATATATTTTACCAACCGTGAGCGGTGCAGCAACCGGAGGGGTGCTTCGAACGTCCAGTGGACTTATTTCGAAATTAAAAGTCCACCTGTTTTCAAGTTTATTATGAAGAACGTACTAGATGAATGATCTCTTCTGCCATTGAACATTTTCACATTGGTAGATGTTGAGTCGGTCACGAAACCAAAAACAAAAATTGATCTCTCTTCACACACACGCACGCACACGCACACACACACACACACACACACACACACACACACACACACACACACACACACACACACACACACACACACATGCCCATCATCATTGATCACCAATCATATTTAATTTATATATTTATTTATAACGTAAAATGTTCGTATTTAATTCCAAGTTTAGATTAGCTGGAAAATGGCCAGAGATTGCATTTCATCGTACGAGTGTTTGTTGTTAAGATGGTTTAAGTCGTCTTCGATGGCCTAGACGAGTGTTGATTAATGGTACCTAAAGGACGGCTTATGTACATATAGATCCAGACGGCCATTGTGTTGATATCTCGATTTCTGTTCCGATGTTATTGTAGTGTGCGTTTCGGCGCTTTCCAAATGTCGTGATTATAGTGTTTACGTGAAGGCTAATATTATTATTATTACCTAGTGCTACTGATGAGTGCTCTCCGCCGCTAAACATTTTATTGTTGTTGTTCATTATGCACTACTGTGTTATTTCCTGTGACTCTTGCCTGCACAGCACTGAAACGATAACGCCGCGCTTCCTACAGGTGACGTGTGTGTCAGTAGCAGGTACAGGTGGTAGCAAGGATAAGATGGAAGGCTGCTACAGGTGGCTGCGGGAGGTGGTGGCGGCCAGAACCCCGGGAGCGAGACGGCACACGGGGTCATCTCGCCTGCCGCGGTTTATAAATGGACCTGATTAAAACATCATCCTGAAGTAGCGTCTTCCCTCCTACATCAGATGCACTATTAACCCGTTACCTGTAGACAATCGTGGTTACCTTGCTGACCAGATGTGATCCGTTATGTTACATTGTTAAGTTACCGGAATAAACCGATACAATTCGTATAAATTCATATCATGTTCGAGTGATGTTACACTGTTTCGATTATGATTTTGTACAGAAGAAGCCATTTTGTAAATATTTCATCGCACTGATCGAACGTAATAAAGCTTATTTTATTATATAATCTTCGTTTTGTTTTCTTCTCGTGTAAACAAAAGAACACCAACAAATACACAGCGGGGATCTTTCCCTTCTAGTTGTACTAAATGACCTTTCTACGCTATCGTGTCGTTAAGCAATACTCGCCCAGTCATATTTAGTCGCGCGCATGCGCACACACCAACAAACACCTACACATAAACGAACGTATAAAATAACTAAGTAATGGCTTAGACGCAGGCAAAAACTACAACACTCCTATAGCACAACTGTTAGCGTACTGCATTGCAACATTCATACCACGAGTTCAATTTCCCGAGTTACTTGTGCACATGGGATGTTTCATCTAATCGGCTCACTTAATTTCCCCGGGATGTAATTCCTTGTCCTTATGATCCAGACGAGATCAACGCCGAGGAGTGAGTGAGCAAGTGAGTGAGTTAGTGAGTGAATGGATGTGAGTGACGATCTGACTTAGTGTTAGTTAAAATTGGGAATTCAGGAAAAGCCATATGATGAAACATCTGAGAGATATACGCAATGCTTGAATTTTACTTCACGACCCCACAGTTAGCTTGGTAGGCGGCTGGATGTTGCATTATATTTGGCACACAGAGACACGTACGCACGCACGCACGCATGTACCCACCTACCCAACCACCCACCCACCCACCGAACACACGCACGTACACATGGGCAAACAAACACCCACACACACGTGTATATATGAATCTACGCACACCCAATATAATCGGGACACAATTGAAGAGGAAATGTACGCTTCACCAAGTGGTCATATCTTATGACAAGCGGCATTCAGCAAGATAACAAGAGTAAACGGAAGTTTTCAAGTACTCGATATAATTATCAGCACAATGGCGAGCTACAGCCGTCCCAGTATATGACGTTAGATTTCGATGAAAAGTGAAATAAACCTAGAATTACTACGCGGCTTCCTATAGGGAGAGGGCGTCGGCCACAGGCATCACGGTTCATAAATGTATTGAAAGCGACACATACATTTTGAATGGCTTTTTATTCCGGGGCAGGATGTTGTGAAGTAAACGATATGTCCTTCCAACGGCGTACACCTATCATTTGCAATTATTTCTACCCAGACCGTTCTTCGTTCATTAAATATAGGCACCACCGAGTAGAAAAATATCAGGCTTCGCGAATATGTTCAACTGTGTCATACGCTTGGTGGGATATCCAAGTTTAAACATTCGCGGCAAGGCTTCTACTATTGTCTCGGTATGTACTGAGGGATTCAAATGCGCGAGTACACGGGCTTAGACAAACATTGGTTTTGTTTTACGATAGCCTGCTTCTAAATGTTGAAATAAGTAAACTTAGCGAGTTTCCGAGAGTATTTGATAATAAATCGCCGATGGTCTCCCGAGCAGCTGCGTTTGATAAGATTATCACAGTAAACACTCGCTGAGGGGGTCTTTAGAGCCTTAATTGAGGGCGTAGACTGCGTGGAACCGAACCGTATTAGAAAGTGTGACCACGACGAGTGCGGTTGAAATCTGCACTCAGACTCCTGAAGAGTTTGATGTAGGATAATCAGAGGGCTTTGGACAAACTATGCGGCATACGTCCGGGTTGTCACCGAGGAGAGCCTGGGCTGCTAAAGTATTTTTATACACACTGTCTATCTGCTTGAAATATCCAAGTATTTGAATGGTAGATAAATATATAAATATATAATCAGCAGGCGGTGCCGTCTCGTTATCAGTTTACTCGTAAAGTGATTGGTCACGTTAGACTCTACAGTTGAGGGGCCGCTCTTTGTGTCGCCGACGGCACAGTGGTCACCTCTGTTTGGTGACTGAGTCAAATAACAGGGTTCGAGTTGTCGGATGCGAGCCCCCTCGAGGTGGCGAAGATTTACGATGGCCCCTCGTTAGCCTGGCCATTCTTAGCCAAGCCGTCGGTTTTTGTGTCGGTAAACGTCCAACAATGGGGTCTCGAGGGTGACTTCAATTGCGCACCATTGTCCCCGCACTAATGAGCGCCGAAGACGAAGATGGATGACGCCGACCAGTTACTCGTGGATGGCGGCTCATGTTACAAATGGTTCGGATGGAAAAACAAAAGCATCCCGATTATGCCCCGCTTCGGATGGCTGACACTGTGCTGCATAGTGACTGGTCATTGTCTCCAAGTATTGTGCCTCATTCGAACGCCAAATCATGTAATTCGGCAATTATCGTAGTCATTGTTGCCTAAGTACGGGATCATCGCCAACTGGACATGCACGAGGCTATTTAGTTTGGTGTTTGTTTTACTTCGGCCAACCTTTCCATAACAATGGGTGTCATCTTGAAAGTGCGTTCGTGTAATGCCATTCGAGTAAACACGTTGTGCCGAGTGGCTTAACGCTGGGTACGATATACCAACAAAGACTATATATATTCTAGATAATCGGTCTATATGTTATCAGTTTGGAGTTCGAATTTTAGACGTAAGAGTCGTTCAATAATGTACGTTGCCGGGAATACCATTTATGCACGTTTAATCTTGGGCGTATACGCCCAAGATTAAACGTGCCAGTATTTGAGATGACCGATTAGCTAATGATGTGATGTAAGTCGTAGACATACACGCGTACGCACACGTACACATGCACACGGGCATAAGCGCACGCGTACACACCCACACACGCACATGGCATAAAACGAAGCGCAAACCCAATAAACGCATACGCGCAAAGAATGCACATGAAATATAATAAAGAAATATAAATAAAATGGTATTAGGAGTAGAAGTGGCATTTTCTGTGATATGCAATGAGATCGCACAACAATGGGTTTAAATAAATGGGAAATGTTTGTTCAGAACGTTAACAGACAAAATTATAAAATTAAAACACGTTGAAAAAGTGTTTTTCCGATCTAAAATCTTTTTGCGTTAATTTTCTTCCAGCTGAACAATCTGCAACCCGCAAAGTTTAGATATTTCCGATATTTTCTGTTCTGAGATCTTCACCTCAGAAATCGCGCGCGTGAGCGGGCTTCGCTAATATGACGAGGGATTTAGCTGACTTCTGGTGATTGTTTGCGGTCAGTCCTTTCTCTGGCTGTCACGACCGGTCCGCCCCCGAAGCGTGCGCAATGCCAATCAGCGAGGGCCTTAGACAGCGTTGACACATTGTTGTTACTCTTCTATGGCGTGCTGGAAAAGCTTCGAATACCGTTGACACATTCCACCGGGCTTCGGCTGGTTACCGGGTTGGCGCAGACGATGTTCAAATTCTCCCGCTCTTCGGCACGTTGAGTCTCGGGGGGATAGCTCGAAGACACCAAATTGTCGATCATGATGAGACGGGTAATCACCAGGACATCCCTGGTAGCCTTTGGCTATTAATAACATTACATCCACGTCAGAAACGGAAGCAGTAGTTCATAAGAATATCCGTTGTCAAAGCTAGGCTTCCGCAATCATTATTAGTTCAAAGAGAATTGGCGATAATTTTGAACAAAATATTTACTTCCGCAGAGTTCGGATTTTCTTTCGGCGGCTTTCAATGAGGCGAATACTCGAAACGGGCGATACAGAAAAAAAGGTTGCCATTCTGGAGTGTGCCAATTATCTGACACGTGTCAGAGCGATGCAAATTGAAGACGTGATTTGTTTCGCTGCCGACCAGCTAAAATAAGCCGCCTGAACATTGTCTGGACGGATAAGTAGAAAGCAAAACTTTGTCGAGCCTTTTGACGCCATACAACCTCTTCATCGTTTATTATAAGAGACCACGAAGTACAATGGAGCGCAGTGTGGTAAGTTAGTGTGATACTATAGGCTAGGCGAATCTACCGGTCTAGTGGGCCCTCTGAAGTCTGCCAGCCTAATCTGGTGCCCGTTTATTGACTACGAGCAAGTCGTTGACACCGCGCGGCTGGCCCACGACGATAAAGCTATTGCTAGTCGATGGCTTCGCGTCGAATGCTTCAAAGTTACTGAAGATTTTAATCTGAAACCGGCGATTTGCCGCCCCATATGTCGGACGTATGTCAGCACGTTCGTGTATAGTCGTGATTAGGCCATCTGGACGATTCATCAGGAGCTAATTCCAGAATAATGACTTTTTATGCTGAGATATATTATTGCTTATCATTTAGCTGAGGTTGTTATTCATAGTGGCGATCTACGGAGTGTTTATATATATATATATATATATATATGTGTGTTGTGTGTGTGTGTGTGTGTGTATGTTGTGTGTGTTTGTATGTGTGTGTGTATATGTGGGATGTGTGTATTGTGTGTGTGTGTGTATTGTGTGTGTGTGTGTGCCTTAATCCTCAGAGATATCCCTCAAATCGTTGAAGAACGCACAAGAAAACCATCAGCTAACCTCATCCATATCGAATGCTTGGCGATAAATCTCACGTTCCTCCAAATCTCTGCAGTATTTTCACATTCAACAAAAAAAAAAGAAGCTTCGGCCTACTCTTAATATGAAGTTATTCTATATAGACTGACATAGCCGGGCGGACCATAACAATGTCCAGCCATCTACATAAGGGCGAACACCTTAGACCTTGACAAATTACTTTAAACCGGGCAAATAAAACCATTTGTGTGCCTTGGCAAAGGGGCTTTATGGCACGTCGAGGGTGTTGGCAGTTGGCTATTGAACGGGCGGGCGGTCTGAAGGGACAGGAGATAGCCCGTGTCTATACTGGTCGGATGGGGTGGCAGATGGGCATTTCTCGGAAGCCCCCAATTGTCGGCCTTCACCCACCATAATAAACCAGCCCACCGGCGGGCAATAAATCAGAATTCCTCCGCCGACTGGGGTCCGCACAGCCGAGTCTAAAAACTAAGTAAATATTGGGTGTGTGGTATCGAGGAGCGCATAATCACCGTGTTGTGTTACGTTTCCCAGGTAACGGACTGTTTTAGACTGTATTCGTGCCTCAACCAGCCGTGTGTTGGTGATTGTCTCAAACTGGACGAAGTGAAATCGTACTATTTGTGCGTCTAGTTTGGCAAAGATTTCGTATCGGCTCATCGGTGGAAAAGTGGTACATGCGCCAGGGTTGGAACTGTGAAATGTTGCGCACACGGTACGCTAAATAGGTCGAGTGACCACTAGAGGCATTGAGGTGTGGTGAAAGATGAAACATCTTTCAGACAAAGTAGAAACCGAATTTGAACTCAGGTCAGGCCATGGAGACGCTCCCGTTCCAAGTGGGAGAGCGTATATATATATATATATATATATATATATATATATATATATATATATATCAATAACCCCACATTGTTGATAAGTCTGTTAACGAAGGGGTGCTGTTATTAAACAAACACTAAATCGATATAGTTTATAAACAGGTTTTAGCTTTAATTCAGACAGACAGACAAACAGATATATATATATATATATATATATATATATATATATATATATATATATATATATATATATATACCAACTAATGACATAGAGTAATCACGCTGTCAACATGCCAAGATACATGTCGAAGTCCACAAAACAGAGCAATTAATTTCCGGTCGGTAATTAGTGCGCCCTTCCAGCACTCAACTCCATCCTCGGGCTATTTGATTCCTCTCGTCCGTTATTGTCGGCCTCGGCCCACTCACCACAATAGGTGGTATAAAATGGATGTAGGTGAACGAGGGGTGGGCGATAATGGAGTGTTGTGGAATGGCGTCCACCCATTGTGACACACCCCGTACATCTGTTGCTAGGGCAGGCGAATCTCTGCTCTCGGGCCGGCGGCCATGGCAGAGGGCCAAATTGAAAATAAACTTTCTCGAACCTGAAATAATTACCCCCAATATTTCGCGTTGATCCATTGCCTCTGGCTAGATATGATGCTTGCAAATCATAATTATAATAATCAATTAGCTAGTGACGTGTAGAGTTAGATGGTGCATTTGCTCTAAGACGGAATTTCATTACCTATTTGTTTAAATTATTATTCTAGTAACACCACTCACGCACGCATACACGCACGCACGCGCAAACTAAATATTCTGCTCACACTGAAACCGTGTATTACTATATGGTGCTATATGTACTGTTTATTCGTGTCAAGTGTATTTGTAACAATAACATTGGTGTCGTGACAAACAGGTGAGTCGGTTCTAGCTTGGAACGATATTGTAAAGCTTAAGGGGTTTACGTATCACGAATCCGGGGGTATTACGATCAAAGGGAGACGCTGACGTGAGCAATTTGTTCATCGTCGGTCGCTTCTGTAATCAAATCCGCCCACATAAGACAATTAAGGTCTCGGCTGCGCCTGGCTTCCCGTTTACTTGTGTAATATTGGATCTCGCCACCGCGCGGCCGACCCCATGATGTATACGTGCGCCTTCAAAGCCGAACCCGGTGACCAAGTGGTCGGTTTGGGCGAGCGATAATTGAACAAAGAGGATGGGGGCTATTTCGTCCACATCAAAGGGGACGAAGCTATTGGGATGAACTGAACCACCGACCAGTTCGTTCTAGGAAGGCCAGGTGGTATTTTCGAGCGTCGGCGAATTTTTTTCCCCTCCCTCCCTCATCAAACGACGGGTTCGGGCTGCATAATGTGCTCAGAGGACTGCATGACCCCCGAACGGTCAGCTTTGTAGTAGCATCCCTTTAATGTCCAGTAAGGGCGCCCGATTCACCGTAATCGCCGAACCGTGGCTTCGATGAGTCGCACTGACCGTTTAAGACGAGTAACGGAATCTCGGGCGAGCCTTTATCATATCATGGGGATTAATGCCTTTGTTTCTTTTCAATTTGCCGGCCGCACGCACGACAGGTGTCTCCGAAGCATGTTTAATTATGTGTTTGGGAAGCCGGCGATGGCAACAGTGATCTAAGGAGGACGTCGATATGTGGGGAGATTTCATCCGCCACATCTGTGGCGTTATGCGCATTGAAGTCTCCGCTTCTCGGAAGCCGATGTTTGCTGACCAGTAACGGTTGTTGACCATTAATGAAACGAACGCATGCCGGACGATCGCAGCCATTGCAGAGACCGACAATGGGTTTCAGTGCAATTTTATGCGGAGAAGCGTTAAAAAAACGAGGTATTGCCTTTCTAGCAAAGAACCCTTACATCACTGAATGAAGATGACTTTGTACGTGTAATCATAGTCATCGATTTCAGCCATCTGGTGACGTAGTTACGAACATACATACCTTCCAGTACAGTTACCAAAGTAGCTTTCATTTTGTCTACTAAGCTGCACTTATTATTATTATTATTATTATTATTATTATTATTATTATTATTATTTTAAAGTTTTCATCGGTCGTTCTTCTAACTAAGTCACACACATATTTATTAATAGTTATATTACTTGCCTTGAGGCATAATTTAAACTTAATTAATCTATCCACGTTTAGTCTCACGGATTACAACAATGATGGGAAAAAACTTCCAGGAAAAAAGGTAATGGACAAAAAGTATCCAATAATGTATCACAAAGTGCATGACAGTTCATTTATATGCTATACACGCAAAAAACTTTGTCTTGTGCTTTACAATTTTATAAGCTTTTATGACAACAGTTGCGGCAAATGTCTGCTATCAGTATGGCTTCTTTGTTTCACTGCCGTAAGCATCGATGAAGCCATTACACCTATCTTGATAACTGACTTATGATTCGGGTAAACAATTATATTACGATGTCAGTTGATTAAGGTAAGTTCTCTTTTTTAGATCTGTCTACTCCATTTGATACAGTTGACCACAACATACCTTTCTCTAGGTTGAAGGCCATGTGTGGTCTATCAGGTAAAGTACTTCGTTGACTTCAGTTCTATTTCGCTGCGCAGCGATATGGCTTTAAGCATCACCTTTTTGCTAATGACACAAAGCTATATAATATATAATTGGATCCTAATCATAATTTAATTTCTCTTCCTTAAAGAATTTAGAACATTTAATTCCTGATATTGAACTATGGATGACTCAAAATCTTCTAAAATTAAATGATGGATGATCAAAGAAATATTATCAATACGGCTTCATAATATTATGTTAAATCCCTAAAGACATCAGCGCTACGGAATGTTACATCCCTATTATCCCTAATGGGGCAGTAAACGGCTTAGGGGTTGTTTTTGGCAAATATATTAATATGCATCAAATGGCTAACATCAGTATACCCAGCTGGCTTCCGCCATGTTAAAGACATCTACCGTCTAAAAGCATTTTTGACATAATAAACCGTCAGTGGTCTATGGCTTTATTACATCTCATGTAGACTAATATAACTCCCTGTAATATGGCATATCTGATTATAACATCAATCGCCTTCGGCGAATTCACCAACGGCGCAGTTCGCAGAGTGATAAACAGCCGAAAATATGATCGTATCGCCTCAATTCTACAAACAAACAAACAAAAAAAATATATATACATTGACTTCCATTTCAAGATTTTACTAACGAGTCATAAATATTTCAATGACACGCCGCCTGAAAAGCTGCCAGCTCTTCACCATTAGAAAAATCGCGGCGAAAACTTCTGTCATCCAGTCAGCTGTATCTCGACTTACGTCATATGATATGACTTAGGTCGAGATACGGTTGACTCATATGACGATTGCGCGTCTATAGAACAGGTTGTCGGTTGATATTAGAACTGGATATTAAAAAGTTTAAATCTGTTCTGAAAACTCATCTGTTCAAGGGTGTTTCACAGCTAAATAATGTTTATGGTTCTAATATCTTTGAACAGATCGCTTACGTATGATCATATTACTTGGGTATCACTGTGCAGCGCATTTGAATGGTTCATACTATTAATAAGGACGTTTTTATTAAATATACATTATTATTATTATTATTATTATTATTATTATTATTATTATTATTATTAATCGTTATGGCAGATTGTGTGGCTTTCAAGTTGCATAAAAAGTGAACTTCGACGCTATGAATATTAACACAGTTCAACTTCAGAAATGTTACTGTTAGAAAGTCTGTGCCAATGGCAGTAGATGAAAAACCGTCTTAGAATTTCTGCGTGGAATTAATCATGGATTTCCCGTTAATGAACACATTTGATTGTCTTCTTAGGGAATCTAAGCGAAAAATGGCCGAACGTTAAAAGTGCCATATGTTTCTTTATTCCCAATACGTCTTATTCCAGCAAAACCTGTTGTTATTTTTCCAGCTAATGTTATTGAACTTTCTTTTCTGGAGGGCTTAGCTGCCGAACAGTACTCACTTACTTTACCACTTACTTACCTAACTAGCCAATCACCTTCCTAAGTTATCCACGCGCTCGCCTTACTGAACACTCGCTTACCTACTCAAGCACCCACCTTCCTAAACACTTCCTCGCCAGGCTAATGGTTGACTTACCTACGTAGACGTTTATTTACCTGCCCATTAAAGCAATGTATACCAATCTAACAGTTTAGCTACTTGGCCATCTGCCCATCCCCAAAACACCGGATCAGTCGTAATATATTTGTGTATACGGTAAACATCGGTTTATCTTATCTCCTCGTATACCCATCTAACGCCTCATCAATGTAGTTTATAGGTAGGACGGTCACGTACGAAGTGAGCTTCCGAAGGCAAACCGAGGGCCCCTCCTTAGTCAAAAAAGTTAGCGCGTTGGAAAACAGATCACTACCACCCGAGTTCGAATCGCGGCGTGGGCATATCTGAAGGGTGTTTCATCATCTTTGACTTCGCTTTATTACATTTGGAGGTCGTTCGGCCCATTTAGCCAACAATGTGCGCAAACGTGGCCTTTAAGATATCAATCATCGTTCCAAGACAAACCGTGCCTATGAAAATCCATATACAAACAGACCCCAAACATACAAACAACGATTCGGTGGCGGAAGCTTATTGTTCGTTCAGCTTTCTTAATTTTTGATCCTGATGTTTTTCTTTCAACCCCACTTGGCCTAAAACTGCGCATGAATACAATCGTAACGTTGTCAAAGCCACGCCGACGCATTTCTTATTCGCTTTTGTTTGAGTTCAAATTGAAGGTGCTAGCATAATGAAGGTTACGTCGCCGTTGAGCGTCGAATTAGACTTCCGGTTAATAAAGCGACGTTCATAAACTGTCTGAAAAGCCAGATTTTTCAACCCGCATACATACAGAAATGTCCTATCATTTGCATTGCATTTATTTAGAGATCAATATGCTGTTGTAACAGACAAATATATTAATATATAATACTACAGTAAAAACATGGGAGAACACTCAGTGACTAGAATTTAAAAAAGTATATGATGCAATTCTTCGGTGGGCGATATCTTTTTTTAAATGATTAAAATTAAAATAACTTTTAATGGCGTTATTAATCACCTCAAATATGTATTTTTCCGTCAACAAACGTGGTAATAAATTCGTGTTTACACGAATCACTACGGCCCGGGTACCAGGTGGCTTATTAATTATTCACTAGAATATGCACGCATGCTCAGCATAGGCACCCAGAGTGTTGTAGTCTTTCACACATAACCGAACAAAACCAAACCAGAACGTACGCATGTTGACGATGTCAGCACAGAACTGCGCTCAGTCTGAATTTGCCGAGCGAAAAGGGACAAAGCCGAATATTGCCGAGAAGTGCCTTATTTGGCATCAACCTTGAATTTCTTCTTACGCGCAGTTAAAATCCCACGTACTGTAATGTTTTTAGCATTTAATGACGTCATATTTCGATAAACTTAAATAATTTATTCATTCTTATCTACATTTTTAATAAGAAATTGTACCTTTCGGACTAGGATGAAACTTAGGTGTCCTTATTTTATATTTCTCCTGAATTTGGAATCGTAGCCATATGTCTCGAAACGTTTCTTTATAGAAAAATAGCTGTTTTAGGTGCGTGATGATGATGATTGATGATTGATGTTTTACCGCCACTTCTGTGCACAAGGTAGGCTAAATGGGCCGAGCGACCTCCAAAGGTAATGAAGCGAAGTCGAAGACGAAACACCCTTCAGATATGCCCGCGCCGAGATTAGAACCCGGGTGGTGGTGATCTGTGGTCCAACACGCTACCGCTAGACCACGGAGGCGCCCCTGTTTTAGGCGCGTAACAAGAAATACAGCCAGACCCCGGCTTAGGTTAATAATTGGTTCCAAAAGCTGTGACGTAACCCGGTTTTTGACGTAAAACTGACGTAATGCATTAAACATTTAATTAAAATGCCCTTCGACGTAAGTATTTTATTGCATAGATCCCCTTTTTTTGTTTTTATTGTATTTTGTTTAGCTTTTATATATTTTATCATTAATGAATTTATTTCACGTCCTTTTAATATGACGTAGGCGACGTAGCTGAGTGACGTAACGTTGGATGTGTTGACGTTTGTTGAACTGAAATTTAGTCAGGAAAAGTAGCGTAAACGCGAATTTAACGTAGGCCCGAAGTGACGTAAAGCTGAATATTACTGTTGATACATTTAAAAATGATTTCAAGCATTCAGGTAACATAGCTCTCGCCATTAATTAATTTCCAGAAAATACCAATTGAACTAGTTTTATATTGATAAGCACAAAGCTGTGTGTATAAGAAACTGCACGAGCGACTATGTACAATCTACATCTGTATTACCAATGACATAATTCTTTAGAATTAAGCGACATAAGACATTTAAAAAAAACAACACTGCAATTATGTTTGCTTAAACGAACGCTATGCAGTCAAGTAAGCAGTAATCTTAAGAGAACCATAAATGATAACAATACATTTTGATATATTTTTCTTACTGATAAATTGCCAATATTTATTTATTAGCGACAAAGATTTAGACGCTGAGTCATGGTACTTACTGACATTTACTAAAGTAGGCCTACGTCCCGGGAGGTAGCTCTATAGACTAGAATATCGAGTGCTGACCCCTGGTGATTAAATGCAATATTACAATTTTTATTCGTTTCGCTTCTCTTATGCTAATATCAATTCTTAGACGAGTGAGCGCGTACACGCGCATGCGTACGGGCGCACACGCGCACCCACGCTCACTTATATATGTAACAATAAATAATATCGTTTCCAGGTTCGTCAAAGTAATCGGGAACGGACGGCGACTTTGTTGTCCGTTTGTTTGTCACTAAGTTCCGATAGCACAATCATCAGAACAATGCATATAGGTATAAGCTACAAACTTGTAGCTTATAGTGTACTAACCTCACACCTAACTGTGTCTGTCGCGATGATGATGATGATGATGATGATGATTGATCGTGTCTGTGGCATCTTTACTCAGGGGGCTGCACTAATTCTCTTCTAAACATCGAACATGAACCTCGCGCTCACATTCGCCAATCCCATCCCCAAAAACATGGCCAACGCGACATGAATCTCGACCCGAAATAGTAAACAATTTCCGATAGTCAAACGGTTCTAGATCGATGTTTTACGGCCACTTTTGTGCACACGGTAGCCTAAATGGGCCGAGCGACCTCTAACGGTAATGCAGCGAAGTCGAAGATGATGAAACGCCCTTCAGATATGCGAACGCCGCGATTCGAATTCGGGTGGTAGCGATCTGTGTTCCAACGCGCTACCGGTTAGACTACGGAGGCGCCCTCAGTTCCAGATGGAAGATGCCGGATGATTACCGTTTGTTGTTATTTTGCGAACACAGAAAATGCATTTGTATTTAGTGTGATTATGTTCCTACGGATAACTGATCCGAACATGTTTTGAAACATAAAATACTTTCACCGTATGTAGAATATAGAAGTTGTGGATCGTAGAGCCTAAAGGATTCAAGGGCGGAGTGCTTAAATAATGTAATTTATCAAAGGATAAGAATGTGGCTGCGTATTAGCAGAGAACTTTGCACTGTATGGCTAGTCATAGATATGTTTTCTCCACAACGGAGCCGATTATTTTGTAATAAGGTCTGTAACGGAGAATTATCTTCGGTACCAGTACCGGGCTGAGCCAACAATACCCTCTTCGGTATTGGATGTCGAACGTGACACACGTGTTCCTTTCCTAGCTCTTGAATGTCTGCGGTAAGATACTTATTTGTTGGCTATTTGTCAGCCTAAGTGTATTTGGTATTTGGTAAAGGAACCACAGTATACATTACACGACTAAAGACAAAAGCGAATTTTTGTTCGTCTGTCTGTGCGTGTTCGTAAAATATTCCAACACTTCAGAGGCGATGAATATGACATTGGTTGTAGCTCTATGATGTTTAGTCATTAAAATATTCCAACACTTCAGAGGCGATGAATATGACATTGGTTGTAGCTCTATGATGTTTAGTCATTAAAATTCGTTTTTATTTGTTATTCTAGCCCCTTAGTTATATGGGCCGAAGCTCTAAAATACTCCTAAGCTTATTTCAAATGAAGCAAACATACTGCCGAATTGTATCTTTGAATTTTGTAAAACTGGTTCTAGAAAACCAATAAAAAGTTTAAACACAACAATATTGCACTAGTTCTTGGACAATTTTGTTGTATTGAAAACATGATAAACGTGCGCGCTACCCCTTTTCGTGTCCAAATTTAATGTCGCTGATACCCGTTTTGCACTTATTGTAATAAATTATAACCCTATATTATAAACATTCCACGTTGTCAATACTTGTGACTGTACATATGTTGTAATTTAACTAAATAAACCAAGAAATTAAAACAACATGTCTAGTCTTTATTCACTGGAAATGTTACATATTTATGTGAAATTTGGAAGGATCTGGCTTATTGGTAACTATGACGCTATATATATATATATATTTGTGTGTGTTTATGTTACACATATTTGATCGCACGGGCTTAGCAAATCAAGATCATCAATCATCAAACATCTAAAAACACCTTATACCTTAATAAATATACACATACATACTCTTAACATGGATAAATCTTAGTATGTATTAATCTAAACATACATAAATTTACACTTCCACAAATTTAGTGCATACATAGACCTAGATATAAATAATGCTTACACATTGATAATAAAAACTAGCTAATCACACACAAACACGAATGCACCATACGGAACGAAGCCAACGCTCGCAATAAACAGCAAGTGGCTGCAATTCAATGGATGACACAATACCCACGCAGAATTCTTTTGTACAGGATACGAATTTTGCACAGGTTCATATATTGTTCCTGATCAGGCCACGAAAATAATTATATGGGCCCAGCTAATGCATTAACAACATTTCACAGGATCATATCTGATATAATTCCTTATTAAATTCCAAGTTTCAGAAATTAAGTAACTCTCTACTGTCACAGTACGAGTTGAGCTGAAATATTATTCTCAGTGTCAGATAATAGTTTTCACGATTTCCTCAAGGTAATATGTTCACTAACCTGTTTTCAAGCTATGTTTACAATGATATGACCCTTGAGTGTGTAAAACCTTCCCAAAGAAGGAGACCCATGTTAAAAGGTCAACTTTCTGCACGGAGTACGTAATTTTATCGTTGTTGATTAGCAAAACCAATCATATCTTTTTGTAAACAATCCTTTAATATAATAAACAAGTTTAGCATGTGAAATTCATTTTTGAAACCGCATTACGTACTATGTGAGAAGTCTATAGCCTAACTCTAAAGAACGTTACCTACTTGACGTCATCAGGACTTTGATATAAAAAATTGATACAAATTGATGGATGATTTCATTTGAACTGGAATCGGCATCGATTAGAAGTCTAACGTTGGCCAGCCTTATGTCAGCGTTCATGGGAAACAAAAGGTTCAGTAGCACCGATTACTTCATTCCGTATTCATGTGAAATATCGCAGTGAGACACGGATGGTGTATTGATAGATGATTGACCATCTTTGAACTGGGACGACTTTGAATGGAATAAAATCGTACCTAGGCGTGATAATTGATGTGGTCCAGAATAATCTAAACCCGGATCTCGAGGTCTCGATGTGCTAACGTGTCCGTGTCTAGTGTTTCTTGCGCATGCTCGGGACAAAATCCACATTTACCGACCTCGGTCTCGTTTCATAATCGTGCTGGTAATAGGATGTCACGCACTTATGATTATAAAAATGCATTTTAGTTTTCGTTAACCCTTAATTGTTTATATAAATAGGATAACCAATCTGAAAGTATAATTATAGCTTTTTTAAATTTATTTCAGTGTTTAAGCTTGTTGGGGATACCAACCAAATTATATAAAATTTATTCCTCCACATTAGCACTGGAGGGAGTGATAGTCAGCATTTGGTCTGTAAGTGAGCATAGGGTTTGACCTTTCTACCTATGATGTGATATCAAAAATAAGTCTCAGTTGCATATTGAATGGTTCAGCTAAGTTATCTTCCATAATCTCCCAATATAAGTTTTTGTTAGATCAGGGCTCATCTTACTTACAACATAAACCATGCGATTGGTCATTTGTGAGACGGACTAATGGACTGATTGACTTGATGGATGGAAAGTTGGATGGAAAAATGGATGAATTAATGGTCGAGGAACAGATGGAGCATTTCATACGTAAATAAACGAAGTGTGCGATTAAGATTTCCCACTCTTACCTAAATGTTGTAAAGAAGGTACTTGCTAATGTGAAAAATAGAATTCTAAGTAGATTAATGTGGTTTCAGTTATGGTATTGGTATATCACTAAATTGATTAATTAATAACATCTCTCTCTCTCTATGCCTGTCTGTCTGGTTGTCTGTATTACGGTATTCTCTTTACCACTATATATATATATATATATATATATATATATAGCTTTCACTTTAAAACTGTACCTGGTGGTCCGAAGTCAAATTCACTGGTACCAAACTAAGCATTATTTTATCATTCATGTCTCCCTCGAAATGCCCGAGCTTCAGCTCACTGGCACCGACATATTTAGCCTTCGCCAGGAAGTAAACATATCCTCGATGTTCTGACTCGGTTGGCTTGATGTAGATTACTTTTGGACGGAACAACTCCGCACGATAGTTAAACTGACAGAATGTGCTGATGTCATCATCAGGGATATCCAGCTCGAGCTGCTTCGAACATTTAATGCTGATCAACGCAGATTCTTTTAAGTATAGGTCAAAACGGAAAGGTTTAGAACCAAATCCTTGTTCCATGGCTCTCTTTGTCCGTTCGTCGGTGTCTTTTATTCGGCAACAGTCAATATATATCTTGCAGAGGTCGTCTTTGTGTTGTAGAAGTATAATGTTTGCGACATCTTCATCGAGTGTGTAAAATATTGCTTCCGTCATAGATTTCGTCTCTTCTTCATCCGTTTCCCCTTTGGTTAGTATGATGACAACCCTATTTCAAATATAGATATAGTGTTAACCATTCACTTGTGAGGAAGTAAATTAGTTTTTCCAATTTCACCATGAATTTTAAGGATAATATACTGTTTTGAAGCGATTAATTAAGCATTTCCTGCTTCTAAGATTCGATAAATGACTACCCTGCAGAATTTAAGCGAGATTATTTAAATGAGTAAATTGCACTCAAGAACCCGGATGCTGGATAGTCGGTGAGAAAAGAAGAGTTCAGTTAATGCTTGTACTTACTGACGAATAAACGATGTTCACGTTTATAGAATAAACAGTAAGTCCTAACAGATTCACTAAATTGTTTTACGAGTCCAGTTAGTTGTATTTGCTATCTTACTGTTGTATAAATACAGTTTTGGTACTGACCGGTCTGTATTGGGAGTGATCCGTAATGTGTAAGATCTAGGAGCGCGTGAAGAATTATGGCATGCCGTGGATGCCCATCCTGCATCGGTGTGTACCATGGGGTGTATGAAGTTTCTGTTTTCATGTTCCAAATACATCTTGACGTTAACCGGGCCAGTCATTTCTTCTTTTGGCAGTCCCAGAAGCACCATCGAGCTAGTTCCGAGTAATTGCCGGTGAGACTTTCGTACATCGCCTATTAGTATATCTGTTTCTGGAACTGTCTGAATTATAGGGAAAAGGACAATATTAATGTTCTACCGTTCATAACGCAATCACATCGTGAATTTACTGGTCAAAGGTTGCAGATTTGTTGCTATTTGTTGCTATTAGGTTTGGGATTGCGTTTTGGTTTTGACCTGTTCTCATATTCTCAACTGAAATACCATAAATGAGTTGATGGAAAGAAAGACGACTAAGATAACTTTATGAGTGTTATAGGGAGTTCGGCTTCTAGCAAAGTGTAATTCGTGTACCTTTCGCTTCTGAATTTGTTTATTAACATCACGATGCAGCGATAAACCAATTAAGTACACGGATTAGGATGAAACTGCCACCGAAATAGCACAGCATAAACTCAAGCGAATTGGCCGCCACGACGAGGCAGCACAAACACCGTAGTTGGCACTATAAAGGTAGTGAGCGAGCGAGTGCGCGCATGCACGCATGTACAGTGCCCAGCCCAACCGAAGAAGACTAAAGGTCATTTCTCAGAAGACTACACACTTCCAGATTATCACCTAGAAGCAGACATGGGGTCAATCCCATTTTGTCAATTCCAATTCCACTCGATTCCATTTGATCAATTCCAATTCCACATCAAATTTATCAATTCCAATTCAATACCAATTCCAAATTTTTCAATTCCAATTCCGTTTTTTACCGATTCTTTTTTAACCTACTACTTTTTACCATGAGTAGGTACTCAGAGTATCTACTACTCCGCGTACCTACTTGGATGATGATGATGATGATTATGATGATTGGCGCTTTACGGCCACTTTTGTGCATAAGGTAGGCTATAAATGGAGAGCTTCAGCAGGCAGTACGTGATTATTTCAATGAATCTGGCATGCCCAGATGTACACACTGGATCCATGTTTACCAGGATCCAGGAGTGTCTAGAGGATCCGTGGGGACATGCTTATTCATGGATGTTTTGTTAAATTAACCATATTAAATTTATTAAGTTTGTGCAATTGTATATGATGGTCTAATACGATACAGCGCTAATACCGTGACAGTCACTGTAATTAACACATTTATTTAATGATAACATATATAAGTGTACTTAAACAGCAGCAATGAAGATGATGATGATGATGATGATTGATGTTTTACGGCCACTTTTGTGCACAAGGTAGGCTAAATGGGCCGAGCGACCTCCAAAGGTAATGAGGCGAAGTCAAAGACGAAACAACCTTCAGATATGCCCACGCCGAGATTTGAACACGGGTGGTAGTGATCTGTAGTCCAACACGCTACCGCTAGACCACGGAGGCGCCCCAAACAGCAGCAATGAACTAAGCGAGACAAACAAATACCTGGATTTCAACATTTCCACTTCTCGAGACTGTCCCCGGGGGTATTGTCATCTCGACATTCGTATCAGTTGGCGGAAGTAAAGTGCTGCCTTGTTCGTCAACCGTCTGCCTGTACACAGTAAGTCTGGATATCACGAGAACCGCGATGAAGGAGAACTTCCGTACTCTGATCTGAACGCATTCTAATCCCTGAAAGTTAAACCAGTGGAAGGTTTTGTTTCGGGGATTCATATTCAGAGACGTTAATTTGCCAGCGCATCGAATGATAAACACATACCTCTCTAATTTCAATTTCATAATCCGTTTCTTTATATAGCTGCTCCTTGCCGCTTCGTATTAAGACCATGAGCTCTCTTCTTCTCATATCGGCCTTTTGGTTGAATGGAACCGAAATCAATATATCTTCCTGAAAAGCAATATTAATAAATCCAGAATGCTAAATGTGGAATTTTTTAATTCATTTTCATCTCGTTTTGAATTCCTAAACTGAAGCTAATAATAATAATAATGGCCTGAATGACAGTTGACATACCTGGCTGATTACGTTTGACTAGGTACGGGTATATTGTCTATAATTTGCTGTTTCCTACCGAGATCGATTCTAATTGAACTCGGATGGTTGATATATGTGGCAAACCGCGCTACCAGTTCGCCTGTGGAGGTGCCCTCACTAGGCCACAGGGGATATTTAATTAAATGATGGTATATATCGATTGATTTGTTTCACCAACCTTTTGTTTTTCTAGGGGTATAGTAGATGAGAGTGTCACTGGGTTTGCTAGAAACCTTTCCATATACCCTAATTTATATCCAATGTCATCATCACTAGTCAAGGTACAAGTAAACATGTATCTTCGCGTCGTTTTTCTGTCTGCTTTGACCCAACACAGGACACTACTGGCTTCTTCACTGGATATATCATAACTGTTGGTGTACCTAAGTAAAATAACACCCCTTTAAAATAATTTAGTATGTGTAATAATAATAATAATTCATTCATATAGTACCGAGATAATTATAGAATAAAAAGGGTAAACTAATGAATAATCAGCTAAGACTATTCTGCTGAATATTTACCTATATATGCCATGTTGACCTCTGTACCATAGTTCTTCTGATGTTCTTATCTTAGTAGAACAACACAGCATAACATAAATTATTTAATATTAATAATTTTTTAATAATTACGATGTACAAGCTAGTAATACAAAAACGCGAATAAGATAACTTTATACAGAGAATCGTACAGTAATTGGAATGATTAATATATCTCTGCGGCCATTTATAAAACGCGAAGAAATTGTTTTACATAACTCGAGAGATATTTAAGATAATGGTTTTTTCTTTCATTTTTTTCTAATTATAACTAAATTATACATAGAATTGAATATATTTTTAACCAGTTTGGAGTCATAATTGTTGTTTGAATGAAAGTATACCTGTGCCAGCGCCTTAAATATCTTTATACACACACACACACACACACACACACACGTACGCAGCACACACACACACACACACGCACGCACACGCACGCATGTATCGACAAACAAAATCTTGAATAAACATGAACGTATCCTTACTTACTGCCTGATTAATATACTCTTTCAAATGTTCCATTCTTTTCTTGAAGTGAACGATGGCTTTCTCCAGCTTCTCAAGTTCTTCTATTTGATCATCCATATTCTGGCGAATCACATTCTCGTCATCTCCACACTCGCCAACCATCTCTTTGGAACAAAAATCACCCAAAATACAAGCTGCAGTTCTTTGATTATCTCGCTTTCCTTAAACATTCTGCAGATCGTCGTAATTTCAATATTAAAACAATGACCATATTTCATATACCTGATAAGCCGATATAATCTCCGTATTTTTCTACATTGTTTTTCATCTTGTTAATAAGAGTCCGTATTCTCGAGTACTCTGACAGGTAACGCTTCACACATCCATGACACTTCATAAACATCGACCGACAGGCATCATACTGCGCAGTTGATATCGATTGTAAACCCCTGATGCCATCAGCAAAGCTCGACAAGGCAATGGCCACATCACGCAGTAATTCTGGATTGCGACAAGATTGCAGCAGTTCTTCGTCACTTTCGTTTACCTTTTGGCAGCTAGTGTCTCCCTCGTCGTGTTCTGTTGTCATGGCGATGTCGTATTTCTTGAATCCTTCTTCTGCACCATTATCGAACCATTTGATACAGTTGGATATTGTCAGAAGAATTGCAGTTGATTGTTCAACAAGAAGATGCCTTCCTCTCAGATATGAGAATTCTTTTAATTGCGTTATATATAATTTCAGCATTTCACCGGTCAGTTGACAGTCATCTGGTTCTTGAAACTGAAAAGAGAAAAACTAAGGATTGGCATACGCACAATATAGGGAAATAAACATTATAAGGATACAATCTGCGAAGAAGAGTTCACAGAAAAAAGCAAGACCAGAGTCTGATGAACTAATTACAAACTATCATAGCGCCAATATCCTCGACAAGAATCGAGCTCAGTGGCGCACCTAGTGGAGGGGTTGGGCAAACTCATAGTCCGAGTACAATGCAAAGTTCATCAACAAGTGAGTGGATGCAATGGAAACGTAGAATGGAAAATCAAGTCTGAAAAGGTGAGTTTTCAAATGGTGACGGAAAGAAACTATGCTATTTGATGATTTAACATGTTCAGGGAGTGAATTCTAAAGAGTAGGGACAGCAACTGAAAAAAGCACGAGTCCCATCATGAGTTTTAACCTGGGGAATAAACAACAAGCGAAAACCAGATGAACGGAGCTCTCTGGGATTTGGTACTAGAAAAGAGTGGAAAATAGACATGAAGATACTTCGGACGAAAGAGTTTCATAGCCAATGGCACAGATTTTGAAAATGAGGCGAGATTGAACAGGGAGTTTTCAGGAGTTGGACAGAATGAGAAAACCGAGGAAACCGTGTGGCGACCCTAGCTAGGCAGTTCTGAACACAATGAAGTTTTAGAATATCCTTAGATGCGATGTTATGAAGAAGAGTCTTTCAGTAATCAAGCCTATTAGTAATGAGTGCTGTAGCAATGGGTTTGGCGACTGAAAAAGAAATATAGCGACAAATACGGCGAAGGTCACGAATATGGTAGAAGCAGCAGGCGACATGTCGGCGAAATACAGAACATAGCATAACATTGACGCACATGAACCACATTTTGTGTAGAATACAATCAGAAAACGTGACATCACTGAGAATAACTGACGTTTGAAAAGCAGGCGAAATAGTTTAAAACATACTGTATCAAACGCCCGATGTGCGTCTAACAGTGTGACATAAATATATGTATCCATATTTTGGTAATTTTGGATAACTTTATTTACAATAAATGTACACTGTGTGGTATTGCACGTCGCAGGTATTATTCATCATTATAGTTCAATAGGATCAGGTTATCTAGAAACTTACCGAGAATGCTGGTCAAGACAATCGTTTGATATTTATCCGACACATTTACTGATTTACGTTTATTTTGGAGAATCGGTACAAGAGTGGACGATTTAAAATTTAATGGTGCTAAACCATGAAATATCACGGGATTGATTAAATTAACAAAATGGGTACGAAGCTTAGGAGTACCATTGATAATGTGATCCGATGATCATCCTAACAAACCACCCTATTTATCAGGTTTCAGTAATAAAATACATCAGTTAGTATCATCAGTGATAAATGTCGACGAACAGCCACCACCAACGTACTAATATTTAAAAAAACAGTTCATCTTCATTGCTAATTTTAGTGACCGATATGTTCACACAGATTACAACTAATGTCAAAATGTAAACACGATCAACCACATATTAAGGAATCTGGTTCAAAGTGCTAGTGAATCGACTATAACCAAAGACTATTTATAACAAGACGTGTTACTTCGCGTTTTAACATGAGACGCCATTTTGAATTCATGGAGCGCCAGGGCCCTAGCGACCGGAGGTAGATTGTCACGGAAAGCTCCCTTCGTTAACATGGCGCTTAATGGCACTGGTTCATTCTGCGCCGCTTTCGGCTGCAGTAACAGAAAAGGTATGCACAAATAAGGACATCCGCGAAAGGAAATGAAAGCTAGTGTAAACATTTGATATGATCTGGCTTTTTAAAAATAAACTTAATAAAGGATATTTAAAAAATAAGCATAACAATTTGAAGTAGACACGCCCCTATTTGACATGACCCATTCAGTAGGCCCAAGCAGGATCTATCTAGATCTATATTTATTTCAGACAAAATCTGATTAAATTTTATTGAATAATATCAACCTATTAATCACAAAATGGGTATGTAAGATATACATAAGCTTACAGTTACATGTACTGGAGCCACTGAAGATGTTATGGGCGGGAGGTTTATTTTAATTGGACTTCTAAAATTACATTACTATAATCAGATAATTTTTCCCTAATTACAATAATTATAAGTAGCTGAGTATTTACATAATCACCTGCATCCATATTTATTTTTAAACGTAAGCAATTGGTACTTATTGATATATATATATATATATATATATATATATATATGGACTTCAATTTATAATTTAAATGTTATGAAATTAATTATTAAATACAACTAGTGGTAGAAACATTCATTTTGTTATTTTTTTATGGACTATGATAAACTGACCTGATGAAAGTATGTTTGTATGCATTTACCTCATATATACCTAATTGATTTTAATTTTTTTTAAACTTCACACACACAAAGCTGTGAAATAACCTAAACCACGTTCAATTATTTTCTGATCAGCTGTCAAGTGATCGCAAATTGTAGGCTATGAATCAATTAAGTGACTGGACTGTGAAATCACTTCATTAGTTATTTACAGTTTTAGAGCTTCGTTTCCTTCCATATCATGTGTGCACAATTAAAGTGTTAATTAATAAAAGAATATGTGATCATGTAACATGTAGTACTAGTATTGGCAATTCATTTCAGCCATGCGCACACATGTACATAATCACATGTGGACAACCAGAGCTGTTGTTTATCTGAGAAATACCTGCGGTCGCTGGAGGCGCCACTGGTTCAACATTCAACATGGCGCGGAACAATACAAACTGCTTATATTATTCGGTTATAACGATGTAAACAGGAGTAATCCAAGCATGTAATTTCGGAACAAAAGCGTAGGTAGAAATATTACAATATACTTAGTCCAAACAGCTTCGTATGCTACGAAAATGGCTAAACTATATCGTGAAAGATTTTTTTAAAACCCTTGTAACAAAATTGTCTACCTAGCTGTCAGAGTTATGTAAATGCACGGTGGCAGGTAAGGTCAGGAGGATGGCAAAGTCAATTAGCGGACGTTTTGCTTATTTCGGGTAAACAATTAAAGCTGGATGAACTGTAATTTATCAAGCACAAGATCAAAGAATGGTGAAGCAAAATGTCGGAAAACTTATTTCAAGTAACTCGGGACTCAAACTGTTGAGAACCTAACTGCAATGAAGATGATCCCAGTGCTGTATAAAAGACATCGCTATAATTTCATACATTATAATTCGGACAAGTGTATAGTTTAGTTGTAGTCTTTGAACACTACCTGTATTTAATGACCATCCAAACCAGTTCTAAAACATTTCCTAAAACATGCTTCACTCTCCCTGTGTGCGTGTGCGTGTGTGTGATCGTGTGCGTGTGTGTAATAATTACATTACAATCAATTAGATTCCCATAGCAAATATCACATACATAACATTTAGCAGATACAAATGTAGAATATAATGGCTTCATACAGTCATTAATTAGATATACATCACTCAATGTTTTTTTGTTGGACGGCACCTTACAATAAACATAATTAATTTGATCGTTCTAGTTTTCTTAGTATAAGGCAACTTTTCTATTTAAAAGTATGTCCCGAGTCCACTATAATACTTCCTGTGCTGGGATGGCATTGGATATAAATAAAATGACAAATGTTGTCTCGTGGACTGGTTTGAGCTCCGGTGGCCTAGCGGTTAAGCACCCGGCACTTGGTGCCAACGGTCGCAGGTTCGAACCCCGTAAGAGGTCGAAACTTTTCCAGGGTTAATTTCTCGGCTCACTACATCGTGGGTGGCTGACCACGTTAAATGGCGCTGCCGTCTCCACTGAATTATTTAAAATAAAGGGGGACGTTAAAAACCCCCTGAGACGTAAAACACTCTGGCAGTGACCACCCTCAGGGTATTTCGGCTCCATCTTTCCGTACTGCTCCCCTGTGAGTGGTGGTGGGAGGAGATTTCTCAACCACTCGAACATAGAGGCTGTGCTGATTAAGCGACAGCCTGGGGATTCTCCCCGAACAACCAAACCAAACCAAACCATCGTGGACTGGCTACCTTTCAAACTTGTTCAGCGATGGGAACAGGAAATAACTCTTACACCGTTCAGTTCCTTCTGAACGTTATGACAGAGTAATAGCCTTGTGCTTTATGACATTTTATACGGTTATGACAACCACTGCATTGACCACTATGACTATGCCCAAGCTATACCCTATTCAAATAATACAGCCAATGACATACACACTAAATAATATAGGGCTTAAGACTGGCACTTGTGATATATATCCTATATCATAATATAATTATTGTAGGTGGAATTTATGATTGAGAAATTTGGCAGTGTTTCAGAAGTTGGATGACCTCTATTGGTTCAACGATGAAGAATGCAGGGATAGAATATAAATATTTTTAGGGTAAGAGAGGTGATGCTTCGATTTTAATCAGAAATGTTACGGGGGCCAAGGCAAGTTGGGATGGAAGAGGGGGGAGGGGCATCTAGTGGACTCCAATGGTCTAGCGGTTGTGCCAAGGATTATATGTTCGATCACATCAAGAGGTCGAAACTTTTCAAGGGAATAATTTCTCGGCTCACAACATCCTGGTTGGCTGACCACGTTAAATGGCGCTGTCATCTTCACTGAATTGATTAAAAAGGGTGACATTAAAGACACCCTGAGGACGTAATACACTCTGGCAGTGACCACTCTCGGGGTTTTCCGGTTCCAACTTTCCGTACTGCTCCCTCGTCAGTTGGGAGGGAGGGGATATGAGCAACCATTCCATGAAAAGGACCACACTGGAAATAAGTGCTTGCACTTTCGTTTGCTATCCCTGCTTCATGATCATAGATCATGAAACGAAAGAAAATCAACAAATCAAGCCAAACATTTACTTCAAAGTAGAGGCACCAAGGCATCTTAAATGACTAGGATTATTGATTATTTGATGGTTTTGTTGTCACATTGTGACTTTGGTTACTAAAACAATCCCACGCGCATAGCGATTATAATAAACACACACCCGATACACCCTCGAAATAGACCAATCATATCGCTTTATGATAATTGCGCCATGACTCGAGCTGAGCGACATCTTTTTTCGATTGCGTCAGTAACGCAGTAATGAGTAACCCACCTAAATATTAACATTACGAAATGATACGATTAATACCATATCATGTAAATATAATTTATCATAAGTCTATTAGTATGAACATGATTTGAGGTTAATATTCAGTCGGGGTCAACCGTAGGAAGCGTTTTATTTCAAATCATTCGATCAATAATCGCACCATCGCTCATACTGAATAACATTCGATCATTTTTCGTATACGGTGTTATTTTCAACAATTATCGCTCATGCGTCGGTAACTAATATCCGATACATACATGTCATCTATATTTGAAACGCGGATAACTGGAAGTAGCATTATAACGAAATGAATTCCCATTCCCCCTTAAACTTCGTTATAACCAACCTTTACTGTATAGCGACTGCACAGGCAGTGTGCCAAGTCACCGAGGAGAGGTAACTCCATAGCTATATTATGGCCATTGACTAATGGATTATTACTGGACTAGAACGAAATATCGTCTCAAACCTGAGTAAATACTACGATTTACTCGAACCTAACAGCTAATCCTCATACGTTTCCGTTCATCACTAAGGGAACGTTCATTCACGCTAATTTAGCGTCCCTAAGTATATGCAGTTAGGCGTGGTGGGATCTAAATTAAAGCGCCTATCCACTTGATCTATTTGACCCATGGTCGAGAACAGCGGATTTCAGGCAGATCTCCGATACTGCGAATGACACGTCGGGATTATAATAGCTATACATTTAACAAATTTCCTATATCAGTGTAATCTAATTACTCATAATATGGGAAAAAACTCTGTCCGCAGCTTAATACCCATGGAGATGCCTGCCGGAGTAACAAACGACTCCAGGAGTATAAATCCATCAAGCAGCATTGTATGAATTAATAGGTCGTTTCGCCAGACCACATAAGAGGACAACAATATAGATTCTACATTATACATAACAAAGCTAATAAACTCAAACATGTTGTAATAACGACATAACTTTCTTACATTGGTGTAATAAGGAATCTCTAATCTTCTTATATTTTGACCACGTATACAACAGACATATAAAGTTAGATTTTCAGTACACTTACATCAAAGTTGTGGTTATCTTTGTCCATTTTATACAATACAAACACTCCAGATACGAAATAACTGTCACAAGATGTATTCAATATCGAGTACTAAATCTATCTGGCTAATTACTTCACGATGTATATCTGCTTACTAAGTCCAATAAGCTCTGTTGACGTCAGTCAGCGCTACCGGGTTATATGTCTGATTACTTCTAGGTATAGACAGTATATATATATATATATATATATATATATATATATATATATATATATATATATATATATATATATATAGTCAAAACTACTAGGTAACCATAGCTGAGTGAACATATTTATACTATCAACATTTGTTATCTTGTGTGTGCTCGCATTTGTGTGTGCTCTCTCTCTCACACACACACACACACACACACACACACACACACACACACACACACACACACACACACACACACACACACACACACACACACACACACAAGCTTTATTGTGCATTTAAGAGGCCTGAGACCCATGGTACAAAATACTTTCATAATTGTGCGCATGACAAATAATAGGTGCATAAACTTATAAGATCCATATTACAACTTGTTGAATTTGTTACGAACATCTAGAGCGTGGTAAACATATTTAGACAGATTGATATTTACATATTTGTTATTGCACGAAAAAAGTTATCACGAAGGATGCCTTGCTGGACAATATATATGAGGTGTTGGTACAGAGGACAGATAGAAATCAAATGACATTCATCCTCTATTACACGAATGCCGTTATTTACACAAAACATGAATATTCTTTCACTTCTTGGCAATGTACCTCGGAATCTGTCGATAGATAATTTGTGATTTGTACTTCGAAATTTAGCCAAATCCATTTTATATTTCTTATATCCGACGGATAGAGTATGAAATCGATCTGCACTAGTTTACAGTTTACCATTTGTAAAAAGAAGAAAGAAAATCTGCGTTCAATACGAGTAAAGATTGGTTTTTCCAAGTCGGTTGTGGAATGAATGGGATTTTGTTTGCGTCGATCATTAAAGGGATCGTGAAGAGCGGGCCATACAGTATTTACTGGTTTAATACGCTTATCAGGTGTTTCATTCATTAGCAAGCACAACGATGCGTATCATCCTACGGCTAAGAAGTAATGTGTTCTACTTCTGTGTACTGTGTATCGGATCTCGGTCCGCGCCTTCTAATAACTCTATCTATCGGGTACCTTCTTTTCGCCTTTCACTAGGTGTGGTTTGGATGTTTGGGCTGGGAATTCTGCATTTAAATGACTGTAGCAGAGAGGCGTTTGAGTGTCTCGTGAAATAGTGAAAAGGTTTTGTTTCAATAGAAACCTGCAGCGGAATAAACAAATCAATACGTACTATATACGTACTATATACGTACTTAATATAATCATATGGTCTCAGTAGACGTTAGAATTGATCGAAAATGTTAATAAACATTTTCACAGTACCGATGTCTGGATATGTTTGTTATATTCCCAGTAAGATTTTCTAACAATAATTAAGCTATTGGATTCGTGACAGTTGATCTTTGAAGACAATGGCAACAGAGGGAGATAGTTTGTTGATTTGAAGAGATACAACACTTAAGTGATAGCTATGAATACAGGCCGGTTAGAAAGTTAACATAAAACGCTCATCCGAGATATCGGAGACGACTACAGAATGTTCTCCTCCGTGAAGATTTCTGACTCTCATATCCGTAACCTGACAGCATCCACCACCAGAAAGACAACATAATCCCAATACTTCTCAAAGACTCCCATGGAGACCACCAACAACAATAACACCACAACAAACAAACAAATCAACAACAGGTGGCTGTGTCTATTAGGTGTCGTGAATAATGAGAAATATTTTTTTTTTTTTTTTTTTTGGGGGGGGGCACGCATTTTACGATTTGTTGGAGCACCTAATGTAAAGTTCACAGGTCTCCATAGGTCGCCGCCTTAACGGGCGACATTATCGGCCCATGATCTTTAGGTGATCGAATTGATCGTGCGTATTAGGTTTTTATAACAACACATAACTGTTTATTTATCCACGGCGAAATCGTGTGTACAGAAATAACTACGCGGCGATTATAATTCCTACTTGCTAAGATTACCTAAGCAGGCTGTCAATCACGCTAACAAGTCTCAGTCAATCTCTGCTTTAGAATTTCGCGGACAATTTCGTGTTGAGCTTAGAAGTCTAAAGGTATAATCATCACTAAAATGGATATTTTCGCACACCCAATGATTTATGGGTAACGTAGTCAGGATCAGACTGTCGCTGGTACCAAGGCCGTCTGGAAACGACCAGGACATTATTTATTATCTAGAGTTTGAAAAGGTTTGAATTTGATGTTTAGAATCCAAGATTTTAAAATTTTATCGCAAAATTAAAATCTGCTGTTGTATCTAATAGAAAAAGTTTGTCCATGTTTTAAAGTTCAGCCATCGGATGGGATAATGAACACACTAACGGCCATTACTGTCTGTCTTTCGGAAACCCCCATATTCACGGATGAATCATGCTGTGACTCAGATTTGACGTCATCGATGAGTTTACAAGGTGGTGTTTTTTTTACACGCGGTGCTGTTTACAAAGGCACTCAGCACGTTTTCTTCAGTTATCCATCAACACAGGAATGTCCTGAGTGCCTCCAGATGATTAGCGATAACACAGAAATCACTGTTTACATTGCGTGTTTGGTGTGATAAGTTTGTTTATTAGTTATAACATTGTTTGTTTTGTTTTTCGGGGAGAATCCCAGGTTGTCGTTTATTCAGCACGGCCCAGTTATAACATCAAAGCAAAATCCGTGTGTGTGTGTGTGTGTGTGTGTTGTATATATAATATATATATATATATATATATATATATATATATATATATATATATATCGCTGCCGGTGAAGAAATTGATACTGATATATTTACGACGCACTTGCCAACACCATGAGTTTGAAACGAAAGCGAAATTCGTACGATGCACAGTTTAAGATAAAAGTCATTAAGTTTGCCGAAGAAAACGACAACTCTGCTACAGACAGCCATTTTGCTGTTAGTAAAAAAACTAGTGAGAGACTGGAGAAAGCAGAAGAAATATTTATTTGAAATGCCCAGGATGAAAAGGGCGAAACATTACGTTAGTCCATACATCATATTAGAGACAGCTTTGAACGATTGGGTACTGGAGTATCGCCACAATGGATATATCGTCACCAGAATGATGGTACGGATGATACAGGCTATCAAGTCTACTCGGGACAAATAATACGAGGTAGAGACTGGATTCAAAGCTTCACCGGGATGGTGTAGCCGGTTTATGAATCGGTGTGGACTTACACTGAGAAGATGATGCCCTATATGAAGATTTTCCTGGGGAATGCGTTGCCGAAACTGAGGATGTGGCAGAGAGTGACGGTATGGTGATTACTATGATGAATCTGTTGCCACATATGAGATTCCGGATTACGACTGGGTCAGCTGGATACAGATTTCATAATTGCTTTGATGCTGTGTTTAACAAACAAACTTCTCTCAATTGTGAGCAGTGATTTTTATTGTTTTTCTTTAAAAAAGACACATTTAGTTCTGGTGTATAACACGGGAAATTACGGCGGCGGAAATTACGGTAATTGACCTCGACTTATACGGTGAGCATAGACCTGAGGAAAGAATTATAGAGGTCAAAAACCGACCTCGACTTATCTGCCGGGTCGAATTATACGCGAGTACATACGGTAGCAATTTAGATAATAATTTGGTAACAAATGGTGTTTTGTTCAAGCACTTGATAGCATAGATCTTTCCTCATATTCGATAGAAATATCTCCTGAGATCGAATGATGTTCATTATTATCGTACAAGATATGTGAATAATATCACCAGCAGTCTGTGATTAATCCAAGTTTAATCACCAAATATTAGCAAGAATGGAGTTATGTTATGGGATAAATTATGTACTAGCCTAGAAATTTATGAAAATAATATATCCTCATCTGAATTTTCGATCTAGATGCAAGACATTCTCTACACAAATATAAAAAAAACATCACGTTTAGTCATTATTAAAATCTAATTTAATCATAATTTGATATTATAGCATACTGTTCGCTTTGGTTCTTTTTGGTTCTTTTTTCCTTTCATTATTTTGATTATTGTTATGTTTGTGAATTCCGTTATTCAACTATAAAAGGATTCTTGAATAAATTACTAGTACTGTACTAGCAGCAAAGTTAATAATGGACTAAGAAAGGATTGGCCATCTACGATATAAAGTAAATTAGTAAAGAATATTGCTGTACGTTATAAGGATAATCTCTAGGCAAATCTCGTCGCGTTTACCTTATACTCAATTTTTACATTCCGCGAATAGCATAATCCACTAGACAACTAGTGTAGAGAAAATACACGCTTATAATTACTAACTTACAAGTAATTATCAGCATTGCATAAGGGCATTATTGTGGCACCTTTCAGGTCATCCAGAATGACATCTTATAAAAGGAGCTTTAGTATAAAAGTAATGCATTCAATATATGAGAGGTTGAATGTATAAGCGACAGGTTCAATATGAGAAGGATGGAAGCTGTATTTAATCATCTCGGCACGCATAGCATCCGACTACGTCAGGACAGGAGCGGTTGATGTCTGGAGCAATTATTAGGTGGATTATATTTGACAAGAAACACTAAATTTATAAAACAAAAGAATTACAATTCTGAAGGCAATGGTAAGAACAATCTTCTGGTCTAATTATTGGTAATAATGATTTAACTACTAAATCATCATAACGTATATAATACGTGTACTGTGGTTATATGAGACAATTCTACTGTCACATAACCACACTTGTAACACATTTCACATCACTTTCTTCCTGTATTAGATGCCCATAAGTCTAATGTTATATTTACCTGAACAATATGACAAAACAGTAAAAGTTATGGGTATCAGAAAAGTCAAGTAATTAAAATGGATGACTTACTATAATATATATATATATATATATATATATATATATATATATATATATATATATATATATATATACTCTTAAAATGTGATGGTATCCGGCACTCTAAATATTTGGGCCATAGTAGAAATAAACACAGTATCTTAATAAAGAAGTACTTTGCTCAGGTTTGGCTATGGCCAATGTATGCTGCCTGTTTTAAAGTGTATTAACACAATGATGCCTAAATGGTATCACTCTCTGGTCAATTAATTATGTGATAATAATTTTGGTACGCTGTTGAGAAAGATAACTACATCCATAAAAAGGAGGGATGAATGTAAAGAAGACAGGCTACTATTTCAGACACCAACGTGTTAATTTATTCTCTTACAATTTTATGTATATCATAACGGCATTAAAAGGCGATTAATGTTTTAGAAAGTGTAAAAATATAAAATGTGTAGGTTTTAATATTGCATGCAATTTCTCA
This sequence comes from Paralvinella palmiformis, assembly GCA_025642065.1. Lineage (NCBI taxonomy): Eukaryota > Metazoa > Annelida > Polychaeta > Terebellida > Alvinellidae > Paralvinella > Paralvinella palmiformis. Next base: position 37,765 of record JAODUP010000092.1, on the reverse strand, counting down.
AATATTAAACAAGATGAGAATAATATTAAAATAAGATATTCATCGATATACAGGACGAATACGAGTTCTCATTGGGCGCATGGCTTGCTTTATTGGCAACCCGTCCTCGCGGATCGCAATCGTACCATCGTCATAACGTAATGCTATTCAACAACGTCGTTTATTGGTAATATTGAGCCCCCCCCCCAAACATCAAGATATAGATAATTTCACCTTGGTACATCACATGATCGAAACGTGTTCGATCTTTAGCATTGATTAAGTGCCTATAACAAAACGACGAGACAGGCCAACTACGTGAATTATATTTAACATGTATATATTGGGATTGTCGGTAGAGCAAATGTATTCGGAACGCATGCACCCGCACTCTCGCGCACACAGACTCAACCAGTCACACATGGCATGATTGAAATGCAACGTCTCTTCCTTCGGAATAAAGTGGCATCTTGTTGATAATCGGGAAGCCCGCAGACCGATCAACTCCGCGATGATGGATGCCGTATTCGAGGTTGCTGTAGAGTAATAATAATAATAATTCTCGTTAGGTTTCCCGATTTTATCTGCTTCCCGAGAGTTCGCTCCCTTTTTGTGGCCATCCTTCTGATGTGTTTATTGTGGAGCTGTCCACTTTCGCGACAGCCATTTCTTCTTCAGCTGAAACGACGTATTGGATAAACACTTAGTGGTCGGCCAAATATGGTATAGCAACATTTGAAAACAAATTGATCGCGCACGCGCACGCACGTACACACGCACACACACACACACGCGCGCGCATGCACACACACACACACACACACGCGCGCACTAACACACACACGCACATACGTACACACACACACATATATACATTTTAGACCACAAACACCTTGATATGACAACAGGCTGTTCTAAACGATGTTAGCGAAACGATATATATATATTACAAATTAATTTCCAATATATTTCTATTTTCAGCACATAATCAACGACTATAGAAGACTCATTTACTTGATAGCAAATATAAATTACACCACACACACACAATTCTTTGACACCATTTGCTGTTTTGGGTGAACAATTTATCCGAGGAATTGACACACGAAACTGATTGTTAAATCTTTGGCAAAACCTGGCTTCAACAGACCGATCCCGCTAAGACAGCGCCACCAAGCGGAAAATGACAGAAGCTCGATGTTAGGTTAGAAAGCTGCTACTGCTCATGGGGAATCTCGGATTAGGAGGCAAATGACCAGCCCACTTTTTCTTCAACAACGAACGCAAATGGCCATTTTGTACCATTCAATCTTGAATATTTCCTAGATCTAACTGTGTTTAATTTGTTGTCTCACAAAGGTAAGAAAAGTGTTATATTTCCCCCGTGTTTACATTCAATATTAAACACGTGCAACGTATCAGCCAGCTCATTTACATATAGCTATATAAAGGCGGAGTTTGTTAAGCCGTGCTTCCCTCAGTGACTCTATTTGGACACCAGCAGTGATCACGTGATACTGAATATTCATAGCCTTCACACAACCGCCACGTTGACAGCGTTGTTTCTTCACCAGGATTGTTTACGTTGCGTTATTCTTTCGACACATGTGAAAGAAATATAAAACAGCCACATCTCTAGTTTATATTATTTATGTCCTGAATAAATAAATACTTGATTCGTGGCTTAATTCACGAAAAATAATGTGCCTGTTGCACTTTTGATGCATCCGATTTGTTGTTTAAACAAGACCTTCAATGAGATCGTATTTTAGGGCACAGTTTACGTATAGCTGCATATCAAAGCATGCTATCTACAGTCAGAATAGATTCACGTATCCAAATATGTGAGTTTGTTCTAGGTTGACCATGGCCCCTGGCTCAGTCTGAGTGTTGAAATACATCTTATTTCAAACAGTCCCATTCACTTTCATGTTACCGGCCGGTTGGGATGGGTTTTTTCTTCTGACCTAACAACTCGCCCGGGGTCTAAATGCGCATGCGTAGTGGGATCGGTCTATTAATGAAGCGTATTATTAATACAAACTATATATGAATTAAGTAGTCATTGGTTACACACTCCTTGAGCTCTGTAGCAATATAAATAATTAATGAAACACGATTAGTAACAGGTGAGTTTTTGTTTTATGATCCAGTACCATTTGTAACCGACTGCTTCACTTTTCGCACAGTATTAATAACGTTTCGCCCCTCCCTCTAAATTAGCGCCAGTTATTCTCCAATTATCAGCAATATTGCCGTTAAAATGTATTATTACTGTTAATATAAATGTTAAAATTGTATTTTAATTTACGATTAATCAAACAGTTTTTATATTGGTGATAATAACGGATGATGATGATGAGGATGATGAAGATGATGATGATGATGATGGCAGTTGAACGAAAACGTACCATCACGATCCAGGTTTTCTTTGGACATGGCTATAAACGTATCCGTCATCGTGATCTCTGGAACCTGGATTACAGACAATAAGACATCATCACATTTAGACAGGAAGTCATTTAACATAACCGTGAAATATGTTCGCCATTACGATTTTATCATCTGATGTGTTTACCTGTTTTGGTGCAGCTGGTGACATAAGAAATAGTATACAGGAGCCGATAATGGGAGGGAGTCCTGCTATTAAAAATGCTATTTTATATGTGCCCAGTAAACCTCGGAGGAAGCCTGTAATTAATACAAAATGGTTAGAAAATAATTATTGTAAAATGACAAACATAAATAAGTGTGCATCCGTGTTTGTGTGTGCGTGTATGTGTGCATGTATGAACTTCAGTATGTCTCCGTTTATCTGTCTGTCTGCATATATGCGTATATATGTAGATAAGTTTATATGCATAGTTGTATCAATAATTTAAAATATTTGTAGTGGTATATTCAGTTTTTATATGTAAACAGGTATTTATATGCTGCATAAAAATTCAAACACACATACACATATATATACGATGATGATGATGATGATTGATGTTTTACGGCCGCTTTTGTGCATATGATAAGCTAAATGGGCCGAGCGACCTCCAAAGGTAATGAAGCGATTCGAACACGGATGGTAGTGATCCGTGGTCCAACATAAAATATAAATATATTTATATATATACGCTCGCGCACACACACACATACACACACACACACACACACACACACACACACACACACATTACGATCTCTATCTACCTGCCAGAGGAGGTCCCACTGTCATCGGTATTGACATAAGTCCGAGCAGTACGCCGATGCCTTGTCCCATACCGTGCGGCCCCAACAGGTCATAAGCTATAGGGCCCAGCATACATATAAAACAGCCATCGGCCAGGCCCATGGCGCAGGCCAGAAACACCAACACTCCATAGTAGCCGGCGAAGGGGATCAGCGAGGTGGCCAGGCCTAGCAACATGAAGGAAAACTGCATGATCCACACTCGGTTGAACTGCGGGAAGTCTGCCAGTTTGCCGCTGATGAGTCGACTGATACCCGATATGCCTCCAATGCACATGACCAGGATCTCGGCGTTGTTTCCGGGAAACATCTGCTTGGTGTGCTCGACCTGACAACAGAATACCGAATAGAATTGGTGACTTAGACTAACATTGGCCCGCATTAATATTACGAGCTGTGGGAAATGCGAATCACTGGGTGGGTTGGTGTGACCGGTTTGTTTGGCCCCGGGACGAGTCAAACCTGGGACGTATGGCCGAAGGTCGACTTTTATGGGAAATCGGTTTATCAGATGAAACGTCTCAGAGACACGGGCAACACTGGGAATTGAACCTGGGTCCCCGGCTCTACAGCGCAGCGCGCTATTAAATACGTGGAAGCGACTGCGGTGCCATCAACAATAACATTATCATCAATAGAAGTATCAGACATAACAACAGCAGTAACAAGGACATCAATTGTAATAATAATAATAATATTAATAATAATAACAATAATTTTAGTAGCAGTAGCAATAAACTAGGTGAACGATATATATGTGTGTGTGTGTGTGTGTGTGTGTGTGTTAAATTGTGTGTCCCAGAAGTTATATCATGACGACAGAAAATTCTATTATTGAGATAGTTCATGTTGTTGTTGTTACAAAAAATATGGCTCGGGCCTGAAACAATCCTAATAATTCATCATCTGGTACCGAGCTGCATATTTTTATGTTTACCTAGATAGATATAAGATAACTGATAACAACTGATTTTAGGTATGTAAATAAACACAAGTGAGAAAAGTGGATTTATTGCCTACTTCATTTAACCTTCACGCCAGAAAATTGAGACGATTAATTAGTACAATCGTGGTGGTATAATCTAATTGTTGATCTATTGTTCTCTTCTAATGGCCCACTTTTGAGATAATCTCTCTCTCGCGCACATCACCCCCCATCTCTCTCTAGATAAACATCTCACTTGTAATGGAATACAAGCTATTTGATAGAGATTATTGGCGGATATAGGGGGATTAGTGAACAAATAAAATGCTGAGCTTGACTTCTGATCATGGCTATTCTATTGTTATGTGCATACCTGTGTGTGTGTGTGTGTGTGTTTATTAGCGCTATATATATATATATATATATATATATATATATATATATACACACACACACATGAGGGAATTGGAATTTTGCTACAAAAAATTTAATCCACAAATTAATTTATTATTAAATTTTTTAATTCAGAATTATTTCTTCCATGACAATCCTAGTAGATACTCAGAGTAGGTATTCGGACTACCTACTCATGGTAAAAAGTAGTAGGCTAAAAACAGAGTAGATAAAAATGGAATTGGAATTGAAAGATTTGCAATTGGAATTGATAAATTGGGAATTGATCAATTTGATGTGGAATTGGAATTGACCAAATGGAATTGAGTGGAATTGGAATTGACAAAATGGAATTGACCCCATGAAACCCCATATAAACCAATGTTATACTGTTTGTCACTCGAGCATGTACAATCGGACCGAATTGATCCCGAAGTACTCCAGTGGTTTCAAATGGGAACATATTAAATATAGTTATTTTAAGGCCAATTCATTCCGTACGTAAGCTAAATGGACCATGCAACTTCCTCTCATATAATTATGGTGTATCAGCCCGCAGATATGTTATGCATCCAGTGAATTCCAGCCCATCTACCAGGATGTCCCACAAACAGTGCCTGCAGCAGTCAAGTGGACAATCTCCGCTTCCTGCGTGATGTGAGGGCTACCTACTGATGTTGTTGGGGGTGTTATTGTCTTAAAACGATCGCTTCGTGGTCTGTACTTATCATCTTCAGATTTGAGGAATTTCAGTTTGGCAGTGTTTTCGAGCTGTAATGGCGCAGTTATTCAGAGCCTAGGACTCGCAACCAATGGGTAGTGGGTTCGAGGTATTGGCGCTGCAATGCTGCCATCTAGCGATTGGTTCACTCAGCCAGAAGTGAGAACCTGACAGGACGTGGGATGGCGATGTGTATGATAAATGCCTCCATAGGGGGAGCGTCCGTTGTATGAACGTGGTGCTCTATAAAGCAAACATCGTTATCGCGAGCCTGAGGTAACTGTAAACGGTGCAGCACATTATTACTGCATAATCCATGATCGACGGGGACCTATTCCAGAAGGGATAAATGTGATATTACAACGCCAGTATCAGCAGCGCACGCACGCACGCACGCACGCACGCACGCACGCACGCACGCACGCACGCACGCACGCACGCACATCAAATAACCGAACTGCTTCTTCGGTTTCAGAAGGAAAAAAAGAGGAAATATATCTGGTTAAGAGTGACTATTTTGTATTCAGCAAAAAACCGAAGAGTTGGCAAAATTAGACTCAGACTGGATTAATTACAACAACGACGACGACAACAACAACGACAACAACAACAACAATAACAACAGAACAAAGAAAACCTAGAAAAACAGTGGGATATAGTTAGACGGAAGTTTGGGATATATATGATCCATCTATACCTGTACTTATCCCCTACCTCTAAAATGTACCTTTATTGTAAGCGACGGGAGCGGTGGGCGGTGGGGGGGATTATTAAGCTTCTAAGTACGGATACCAGGGATATAGTTGACAATTATTGGGGGGGGGGGTCTGCCGATCAGAGATGACCGTTGGGAAGGTTCAGGTGGTAATACAGCTGAATGTTGACGCCGATTACATCATCCACGCCAGGGACAGATGTATGGCCATTTCTAGTCTGGTGTCATTTCATCTGTTGTATAATCTTATGTTACTTAATCGTGGGCAGCCCTTTGATGCGAAATCTGATCGCTGCTAGCGCTAATGTAATAAACACCAATGACCCCTTGCCATGTGCAATTAGAATGGCTCGACATGGTGATCGCTGGCGAATGGGCCCGCTGGCGGAAAGGCTCTGGTGGCGAAAGTTCCCGGAGCCCTTTGGTCTATACGACCGTCGCTGAGGGTACACAATCTGTTCACCGAAATCACCTTTTTACTTTATAATGTCTTGCCAATCAATAATTTACACCTGAAACGTTACAAACGGTTAGGCATACTTACTATATGTACAAATGGTATGAAGTAGCCCATAAACGCTATTGGCACGCCTATTATCCAGATCCTGTAGCCTCTATTCTGAAACATATTCACGTTGATGATCTTCTTCATCTTACGAACGCAGCCGCCGAATCGCTGATGTAGGCTCTCCGTTGACCTGATCGCGTCCAAGCCGACGGTCTCCTTCGGTATGAGCGGCCGCCAGATGAAGGGACAAACTCCCAGGATTCCCGTCATGACGCACATGATCCGCATCGTGTGGCGCAGTCCGATCCTGCGCAGAAGCACCGGCAGCGTCGTGCTGAGGACGAACGTGAAGACGGCGCTCCCGAAGGCCACGATCCCGTTAACGATGCCGAGTCTCTTCTTGAAGTAATGGCCCAGAATCGTCATGGATGGTGTGTATATCAGACTGGATCCCAGTCCTATCAGGATCCCGTAGGTGAAATAAAGCATTTCGATATTGTGTACGAATGAGCTGATTAGCATTCCGGAAGTGGTGAGCACGGCGCCTATGCCGGATATCAGTTGGATCCCGAAGAGATCGACCAGGATACTGGAGAAGAGCGACATGAAGAAGGTAGTGGCGACCTCTAGGGCTCCGATCCACGCTGAAGAGAAACGAGATCTTTAGGTTTAAGGATAATGCATTGATATTTGTCTTCGAGATCTGTAATCACGGGATGGGGATTCTAAGGAGTTTCAATTAGGAACCAATGGAGCCTGTGATTTCGATAATCTTGCCGTACTCACATAATTTGAAGTAAATCTCTTCGCCTTGGTCTTTGAATTCCTCCAGAAATTCGACGTAGAGAATCCCGAACACGTTCAGAATCCCGAACAGCGTCCCATTCGTCCAGAAGGAGGCCAGACAGACGAGCCAGCCCCAGCCACCTTCCGGTGGCACAAACTCTCCTTGTTCATTGCAATTCACTTCATCAAACGAATTCTGACCTTTGCCGTCGTTAATCCCGTGGTCTGCCAGTAATGAATCCCGATCCTTTGGTTCTTTGTCCTTTTTCGTGCCATTCCTTTGTTTTCGTTTGTCACTTCCTATTTCTCCATCGCTGCCTGAAACAGCCCGTTGACAGTTCGAATCGTCATGGCCGCCTCGAACATTCGATGCTGAGCCTCGGGAATAGGGTGCCGTAGTACCATCGTCGTTGGAATCTGATTCATCCGAGCTGGATACTTTCCGGACGTTTGACGAATCGATCTCCTCGTCAGCGTTCTTTCCTCGATCGTCTCTTTTCCCTTCGTCATCGCGTTCTGCATTTCGGCCGTCCTGCTCCTTGACGGAGACACGATCCGAGGACCCGTTGCTGTCTTGGCCGTTCGTAGCCGGATGGAGGAGCCGATCGCCGGACGTATCCTTCGCGGCATCCGCCACTTCCACCTCATCGCCATCGTCAATCGGTCGGGTCGCAGCCTCAGCAGCTATCTCAGCCGAATCAGTCGCTGACATATTTTCTTGCCCGTCGCCGGTCGACCTGGTGCGCTGTATCAGTGATGGTCAGGTCGATCAAAGTTGACTTAAACGAGCACGCGCTGAACTGAGGACGGCCCCAGTCCGAAAGAGCTCGGCTCGTCGGACGATCGTGATAAGCTTTAATTGTCGTATTTCAGTCTGATTAAATAACCCCCCCCCGACGTTGTACTCAGTTACGAGGTACCGGATCGACGAAGGTCCACTTTACGCCGATTAATCGGAGACAGAAAGAGCGGTATCGGTAGTTGGCGAGCCCGGATCGAGGTTTTGAAATCCTGATGAGGTTTGGGTGAGTAGCTTACGACGGCCTCTAAGTGACGGCGTGCATTCTCATCGGTTGACGGCATTCGGCTACGGTAAATAAAAACAACATCATTCCGGCTCAATATAAATAGATATAGTTTATGATGATGATGATGATGATGATGATTGGTGACTGATGTTTTACGGCCACTTCTGTGCGCATTTAGCTTATGATGTGACTGACGAATAGAATTACATTGTAGATGGCATCCTCTCGCGAGCGTCCCTATACATGTATAATATACTAAAATGGTGATCATCTTCATTAAATATACAGTCGACAATAGGTATAATATTCAGAAATTATTCACCTGAAAGTCTGTGGGTCTTTATAATTGTGCTTCGTATTAGAAAAGTAATGGGAACAGTAAGTTGCATTACCTATTGCATCAGCATCGATGAAACGATAAACTAGTGAGCTCCGGTGGCCTAGTGGTTAAGCACTCGGTGCCAATGGTCGCAGGTTCGAATCCCGCAAGAGGTCGAAACTTTTCCAGGGATTAATTTCTCGGCTCACTACATCGTGGGTGGCTGACCACGTTAAATGGCGCTGCAGTCTCCACTGAATTATTTAAAATAAAGGGGGACGTTAAAAACCCCTGAGGACGTAAAACACTCTGGCAGTGACCACCCTCAGGGTATTTCGGCTCCATCTTTCCGTACTGCTCCCCTCTGAGTGGTGGTGGGGGAGGAGGTTTCTCAACCACTCCAACATAGAGGCTGTGCTGATTAAGCGACAGCCCGGGGATTCTCCCCGAACAACAAAACCAAAACCAAACCAACGATAAACTGGCTAAAATGTCCCAATATTAAAATATAATTAACTCCTATGTTGGTACCGAAAACGGATTAACTTTATCTAAAATAATGATCTCATTGTTTGCGGATCATTTTACGATTGATAGCAGAAGTCTCGCGTTTCGCTTTGATTAGCCGGCGCTGATACTAAAAAGAGCGTATCGGTTTCCGCTGGCAGGATGACGACGCTAGTCGAACGGCGGATTGGCTGGCTACAGGCACGATTGTACTCGGTAGCTGAGTTGGTTGAGCTGGCAGACATTTTATCGACGGTTCCAAGTTTGGATCCGATCTATGTTGGAAGAAATCTGGATTGGTTTCTTTTTTTTTCGTCGGCCCCAGTCTATCACAGTCCACCTCACCGCGATCGACGATTGGCCGTTTAGAAAAAGAGTCATTCCTGCGTGGCTAGATTAGACGCCGAGGAGATGACATGATCGATAGTTCTGTTCGTCAATTATTAATGGGTTTTAATGTCAGTGTATGTCTATGTATTTTATGTAACATACTCCCCCCCCCCTATCTATCTGTCTATCTATCTATCTATCTATCTATCTTCTACAGTAAAGGGGGGCGCCTCCGTGGTCTAGCCGTAGCGTGTTGGACCACAGATCACTACCACCCGCGTCCGAATCCCGGCGTGGGCATATCTGAAGGTTGTTTCGCCTTTCACTTCGTCTCATTACCTTTGGATGTCGCTCGGCCCATTTAGCCTACCTTGTGCACAAAAGTGGCCGTAAGACATCAATCATCTACAGTAATGGTTGATTATAACGAAATTCACGGGAAATGAGAATTCATTTAATTATAATGGTACTTCGAGTTATCCCAGTTTTCAAATCTAGGTGCCATGTATGTATCAGATATTAGTTACCGACGCATGAGCGATAATTGGTGAGCTTTTCAAAAGGCATCCTTGTTCTTCAACCACGTTTACAGTGTACTACACGGAACACCAGAATCTTTAGTAATTTGAGTCTTAGCTTTCACTTTTTTTATAACTGATAGAAAACTGTCTCCAAATTTCGCAGTTTATAATACGCAACAATACCCTTTGAAGTGACAGGTGTCAATATCTACTGAAAAGAGCACGAGCTGATGTTCTAAAATTTGACAATACTTGGGCGAATTCATCGTCCCCTCACCAACGGTTAGCTGTCCAATGCCTCCAGCACTCATGCATCACCGAACCATTATGCTTCCTCGTCCATGTTTTACAGTTGCAATATTGCAAGCAGGTACATATTCTACCCCACGTCCCCACGTCTCCTTAGAATCTTTGCCCGGTGTGCTTGTGTCCGCTGACAGTGTTCTTTACCCCACAGACGTCATGTTCTTCTTGGTTTCTCCGTTGTCAATGGCTTTTCTCCCGCAATACACGGTTTGAAATTATGTTTCAAAAGTCGCCCACCAACAGTTCCGGTTGTACACTGGAGCCCTGATTGCTCCTACCAATGTCTCTTCAGTTTCTTTCTGTCGGTTCGACACAGGGCGAAGCAGAACACGACCGTCTCTTGCTGAACTGCACCCGGGTCGTCCGATCCTGGGTTTGTCTTTCAGGCTACCCGACTGCTGGAATCTTTCGATGATCATCCTAGCTGTCGTGTGACTGCATCGGCATCTTGTAGCAAACTGAAGATGGCCGCATCCCTCTTTATGGAGAACCTACATCTTCACACGGGTTGAGTACGGTATGTTCCTCGTCTTCGCCATTTGTGTGTATAATACGAATATTCTTTTCATATTATTATCCTTTGTTGATAACCCGAAGCTTCACAAAATGGTGTTTCATAGCCTTATTCGTCTCTTTATTAATTTCATTCAGTATGACTTCTCTCCAAGAATTACCTGATTTTCCCTTTTTTTATTTATTAATTCTTTACGATATTATGTTTAATATATGTTAAGTAAACAACTCTGCACAATATGTGCATTATTTGGAAAAATCACAATCTAGCCAGTGTTCAAAAGCTTTTTTCCACCACTGTATATATATATATATATATATATATATATATATATATATATATATATATATATATAATATAAGGAGGCTAATAAAAAAATAGTGTTACCGAAAATGAGGTTTATAAAAAATTGTCTATGTTAAATGATCATTCTGCTAAAATACAACAGACTAGGGACTGATTAATATCAATTTACATGTCATTAGTAGAAAGTCCAGGTCGTCATTCAGTTAGCGCTATTGTAGTAATATCTCCAGTTATCATATAATCGGCGACGAATAGAAGAGATTGGCTTATCAGCGAATAAATAAACGTATACCGAGACACCGTCAAAAGCGTATCGCCCTTCTATTGAAGGATTGTCGCTAAATTGTCGCTAACGGAATTGACGGGGACGAAGTCAGTTGCTGCAATCTAGGCACGTGTTCAGGCTGGACGCGTACTGCTCTGTTGTTCGGGGATTTGAATCCCCAGGCTGTAGCTTATTCGGCACAGGCTCTACGTTAGAGTGGCTGAGGATGGTCACTGCCGGAGTGTTTTACGTCCTCGGGGGGCCTTGAACGACCCCCTTTATTTTTAATAATGCGATGTTGTGAGCCGAGAAATTAATATCTGGAAAAGTTTAGACCTCTTGCTGAGATCGAACCTGTGACCGTTGGCATTTTATGTACATGAATCCTGATTAAACTCAACTGAACTCATTATTATGTACACTTGAAACAACTGTTTATTTAATGGGACTTACCTTAACGGAGCCGTAGAGTGACAGATCGATGTGTGTGAATGGTGTTTACCATTCGGCGGTTGGAGTTTTACTCCCGAGTACGTTTTGTCGTCACATGAAATCGTCATACGATTGGCTGTTTCGCGGCTGACTGGTTTCCGATGATTAAGTTGTCTTATGATGTAAGCATCATTACCAATCACGGTTCAGTTGTCGTTAAGCAAAGGCCCGTAGTCCGCAAATTAATCCACTTCAATCAACCATTCACGATAAGTAGCTATTGTGTGTAAAGGTCTGGACAGGTTTTGAGAATTCGGCTGATGAGCGAGAGAGAGGGGGGAGTGGGTCAGAGAGAGAGAGAGAGAGAGAGAGAGAGAGAGAGAGAGAGAGAGAGAGAGAGAGAGAGAGAGAGAGAGAGAGAGAGAGAGAGAGAGAGAGAGAGAGAGAGAGAGAGAGAGAGAGAGAGAGAGAGAGAGAGAGAGAGAGAGAGAGAGAGAGGGGCTTAATAATTTGTCCATTGATCTGAAAGAAAACTAGACCGAGCACTCAGTGGTATTTCAATGGGTCGCCATGACCAAACAACGCTGACTTACGGTAGGGGCAAAAAGCAATACTGAAGCGCCTGCGCTTCGAGTTTTGAACCTATGAATACGGACATTTATTGTAATGTGTGCATTATAATTTTGGGTGGGCCGAGAATCTGTATTACTCCTGTACTATTATATGCCGTGAAATATGTAAATGTCGTTTTATACAAGTCCGTATATCTAGTCTAGTTGGGATCAAACGCCAGAGACGGGCCGGGGATAAATATAATAATAACAGTTAAGCTTAATTTCTCGCCAAAAAGGCTTTAACAGCTATTTTAAATGTGGTCCTTATATCTACCGACGAAAATATATTCCTTTTGTATTACTTCCACGCCCACGGCTTATGTAACCAACGACGCAACAATAATTCACCATGTTTATAAACCTGACTTTAGCCGTCTGCGTTCCTTTTGGCCCCGACCAGCGCTCGTGTACGGTCTAGTTTTCTTTCAGGTTAGTGAAGGTTTCGTCGAGTCATAACCGAACGATTAACCTTTGTCATAACGTCATCGTGTAGACGTCGACGCATACAATAAATAACAACCTCGTTCGGATCACTCGAAAGTGAGGTCCGGTAGACTACCGGTCAAACACCCGGCACTTGGTGCTAAGGATCACAGGTTCGATCCGAGCAAGAGGTCGAACCTTTTCTAGGGATTAATTTCTCGGCTCACTACATCGTGGGTGGCTGACCACGTTAAATCGCGCTGCCGTCTCCACTGAATTATTAAAAATAAAGGGGGACGTTAGAGACCCCCTGAGGATGTAAAACACTCCGGCAGTGATCACCCTCGGGGTGTTTCGGCTCCATCTTTCCGTTCTCCTCCCCTGTGAATGTTGGGGGAGGACTTTCTCAGCAACTCTAACATAGAGGCTGTGCTGAATAAGCGACAGCTTGAGGATTCTTCCCGAACAACAAGACAAGGCAAGCACTCGAACTTTATGCTACGAATACTGCCCCTCCCTGTCTCTAGCTCTGTCTCTCTGTTTGCGCGTACGCGCACACGCGCTCAGAGTGTTGTTTTTACATTTATATGTCTTCTAACTGCAGATGTAAACTGTGATTTTGTTTAAATACCAAAGCCATTACAATATGCGTACGCAGAATTTAGATCCAGAGGAGCAATCGTGTGCCATATAAGGTGTATTTATTAACATTCGCTTCCGTTCGTTTTGACTCGGCAAGTCCCGCTGGGCAGAGTTGTGTATTGACGTCATCAACATGTGTGTGTTATGGTTATGCGTGGATAGTCTGCTGTATAATTAATTAGCCACGTGGTGACTAGCCGAGTGATCAGTGTAAACAAACAAACGTGTTACAACGTGTCTACTAAAGACTTAACTTGGACGTAACTTGCACGATCTAAGCATAAACAATAATGTCAATACAGGTAATTGTTAATAGAATTGTCTGAAACAAAAAGTATTGGCTTCCAAAGAATTGTCTTAAACCGTCTCCCGAATTTCATTTTCCGTAAGAATTTTATCACAACATATTCAGAGGAATTTTGTTTTGTACATCTATTAATAACCACATCGTTCCCCAAAATGTTACTTGTTTATCAAAGTTTAAAATATCTTCATTTTAGCTATCTGAATTTTTTTATTATTATTTATTTTATGCCATAATTATATTCAATATTATTTAACAATTATATTCAATACTATTAAACGTGCTTAAAAGATGACGGTTGATGATCACATGCTTCAAAGTGTTGAATTTTTGATAATAAAATACTTAGATGGTATATATAAAGTGTTTAACTATATGGACATCAGAAAGTAAATATATAAAATAATTGTGCAAAATTATACTAATAATAATAATGATGATGATGATGATGATGATAATAATGATAATAATAATAATAATAATAATAATAATAATAATAATAATAATAATAATAATAATAATGATGATGATGATGATGATACTACTACTACTACTAATAATAATAATAATATACTATTTCTCTAATGAGGCACTTAGCCCCCATTCGTGAGTATTTTGTTGACTACGTAATTTTCTTATACCCCAAAATGTATCTTATCAGTGGATGATCTAGGAAATACACCGAACTAAGATCCCAATAAATACGACGCCCGATGAAGTCTCCAATAATCAATACGTCGAAGATATCGATCTATCAGATCTGACCGATTTCAAAACCAAGATATAATGTGGATGACCTGTTAGCTGCAGCTGAAGCCCGGTTAGCCAATGTCGAAACGTGGACGATCAACAGAATACTAAAACTCTATTCATTCCGTTCCCATCCAAAATGAAATGATTCTATTTCGCGCCTTCAGGGTGTGGGAAGGAGTCATTTCTTTCGTCATAACTGGGACGCGTTCACCGGGAAACGGGATCTGTCTGCGGAAATATCCCCATTCAAAAGCAGTTATTAGTCGGATTCGACCCCACCCCCGTCCTGTCAGTTTATAGCGCAGCTCTATAACCGCTTCGCTATTGGAGCTCTTTACTTGCCATCAAATTGTTGAACGGATCAGCAACGATGTACGTCGGGGACGATAACTGATGACTCTACATGCCCTTTGTGTTGTTATGAGGTTGTCCTTAATCCTATCTAAAACGATGACGTCGTCTGACCGCATTAATCTCGCAAACGGCAACTTACATGCGGCTCATTTTGTTATGTTTTTAAATGATTGACGATTAACGGCCACGTTTGTACACATGGCAGGCTAAATGGGCCGAGCGACCTCCAAAGGTAATGAAGCGAAATGGAAGATGAAATAAGCTTCAGATATGCCCACGCCGAGATTCGAACTCGGGTGGTAGTGATCTGTGGTCCAACGCGCTACCGCTAGACCACGGAGGCGCCCTTTGTGTTTCTAAAACGGGTTTGTATAATTTAACCTGGTTATTAACACATTTTGTGTTTTCAGGAAACACTAATCTTCCTGCCTTCACTGTGCAACGGCTTAGAGTAAATTGAATTAATTAATGTCTTAAGTAAAGTATGAGATTATTATTATTATTATTATTATTGTTATTATTATTATTATTACTACTACTACTATCATAAGAATGGGACACCTTGGAATTAATACGCGGAGTAGCACTATGACGCAACAAGTTATGTTATTGCCTAATTTACCGTTGACCGATTTATCAATCCCATTTTTTCTACAAAAAGCAACAAAGTCAGGAAGAGAACAACAGAAATATGAAAAAATTACCAATAATTTAGCAAGGTATCAGAATAAAAAAATAAATCGTTCCGAATGAAAACGTTGGGTCGCTAAAACGATATAAAGTAATTTTAGCGAAGTGCGGTATTAAATTATTATTTGTACTTCGATGTAATTGTATAAAATTAATCTCCACAAATGTTAATTAAATGCCTCAAATATTAAAATATTTAAAATCTAGATATAGAGTATGGGCGTTTTCAATCGAAGCACCTAAATTGTACACCGAACATCTTTTACTGCTGGTGTTTAGCATTCTGATAAGCATCATTCAACGTACTAGTTAATCGATTAAAACTATTAGAATATGCAAGTGAAATACGTCTCGGTACTTGTTGCCGTTTTTATTAAAATCTAATTAATTTTTTTTTAAACCTGTAACACTCCATTGATTAATGATTAGTTGCCGAGGCTGGGTTATGAATAAAACAGCTCGTGAATGGGATGGATTTAGACTTGGTCGGTGACATCGAGCTACTGTCATCCAGTGACATACAGGTGCAAATGAAGACCACAAAGATCAATACATCTGCACCCAGAACCGGATTTAAAATCTACGAAAAGAAGACAGAGAGGCGTTGAGGATCTACGGCAAAATCAGGTAAGAGCTGGTGATGCCATTACCAACCGAATACAGATAGGACGATATTTGTTCATGAATATCAAACATACGTCGAATTGAATTATATATATATATATATATATATATATATATATATATATAATGGCCGAATGGCAGTTATTTTACGTGCCTTAGTTACCTCATATGAGGGAGAAGCATACGGTTTGTAATTTACGGCTTGTAATTGACTAATTCTAAATAAATTTAAAACTTATAATATATGGTATATATGTCTGGTTCGATGAAAAACTCCCACTGCAGTGCCCCGACCGAGATTCGAACCTCCGACCTCCCGCACGACAAGAACATCGGTCATAGAGGCATATACACATACACGCCACGAATAAAGCTCAATTCATTCGATATACTAGTCACGCCAGTGTTGTCATATGAACGCGGAACTTGGAAAGCAAACGAAGATGACGACAACCTGGAAGTCTTCTAACAGAGCTGTCTTAGAGGAATTAAGAAAGATGATCATTGGTAATTAGTAAATTACGAACAAATATATTGAACAGCTCATAAAACCAGAGAAGATGATTGACAAATGTTCGAGGAAAAAAAAGGGGGATTGGATCTGGTGGGCGGTGAGAACGAAGGAAAATGACCATTGCCGGATATCACTGATCTGGATGACGGAAAGGACAACGAAAGTTGGTCAGCCAAATAATGACATTGAGAGTTACGGTAGAACGAGACCGAAAACGACTAGACTGGGATACGTGGAGCAACGCAAGACATACAGCCGTTGACAGGGCGAGATGGCCTAGTTACACGGCAGCCCTATGAACCATGAGGCCTGAATAGGACGCCTAACTGAAGTTGCTTCGAGCTGCCATCTGGCGAATCGTTCTCAGCGGCGATGCAATCCGTGACCCCTATGATAGCTTATCTAAGTGAAACTCGTTATGATATGCGATGCCCATCATAACCAAAACTGTGTTCTTCTGGAGTGGACTTCTGTATTGGAATTACTTACATTGCCATCTGGATACCAAATTTATCATACATTTATGAATAAGAAATAAATATTATTGGAGTGGATTTGTTCCGCTGTAAACGTGTAAGCAAAAGAAGTCTCGCGCGTATTAGAAATATATTTTATTTATCTCGCGAATTGAATTAACTAAACTTGTCGTCGTCAGATTTTATCCGTTCTCATTTGGTCGGCCTCGACTTGGGCGACAATGACGTGTCGGGAGAGTCTACCTGATCCTGAACATTGTTCTCACCGTCACTGTCCGACTTCTTGCTGCCGCCTTCATCTGTGTGCGTCTTTAGGTGTTTGCTGAGATGGTCACTGCGCATGAATCGTTTGTTACAGATGGTACACGTGAATCGCTTCTCTCCGGTGTGAGTCCTTAGATGTCTCTGGAGTTCGTCGGATCTCGTGAACCGTTTGCCGCAGAAGAGCCAGTTGCAGACGAACGGCCGTTCACCCGTGTGCCAGCGCAGGTGGGCCTTCAGGTGCGACGATTTGTTGTACACCTTCCCGCAGCCGGGTATGTGGCAGCTGTGCAAGTTGCGCTTGCGCAGCGCCTCGCCGGCCGGTCCGAGTCGTTCGGCCTCGGCACAGTTCGGGCAGTCGCACGTCGACCGTCCCGGATAGCGGTGTCTGGATCTTGTCGGACCGGCCGAGCTGGTCGCCGGCGTTTGGATCGCCGTGCTCCGGGACAGAAATGGATTGTTGGCCGATGACGTCATGTCCGGTTGCGACGTCGGCAGCACCGGCTTGTAGGTGTCCGGTAGCAGGTGCTGTCCCGTCGACAGGTAGGCGCTTCCGGCCGACGTCAGCGCCCCTAGCGGATGATCCATACCGTAGCTGGTCGGCAGCTGTGATTGGAAGCCAGACGTCGTATTGGGTACATCCGACAACCAGCTTCCGGCCGAGGTGTGCATATCCCACCAGGTGGCGTTTGGCTCGGTTTTGTGAGTATTCACCGTGCCGCCAGGTGTCGTCGTGCCGGATGAGACGCCGAACGGCCACGAGTCGTAGCTGAAGGCGGGTACTCGCGCGTACACGCCCGAGTATGGCGCGCCGTAGCTGCCATCCGAGAGGGTTCGGTTATCGCCCGGTGTCAGTGTCGACGTGCCAGTGCAGTGATACATCTCCGAATTGTACGATGAGGCGCAGGCGCCATCTGTCCGCTGATAGGCGCCGAACGCCGGTGACGTCAGACCGGAAGCGCGGGATGCCGCCAGTGACGTAGCGTCTGCTAATGGCGGATATTTCTTCCACGGTTGGAAGCCCTTACCTACGGTTATATCGGCCAGTGGTGGGGGTGTCTTGGTGCTCAACTTACTGCACTGGGCGGCTAACATGGCGAGAGGTGTCCCCCCGTAAGGTACTGGTTCCTGGAGATATATAACATCATAGGATTAGAAGTATAACACACATGTATAGGTCTACGATTGTATAGATACGCGGAGATGTAGAACATTTTATATATAGATTGAAATATGTATAGTTTTATTTATGTATATCGAGGTATAGGTCTCAAAGGATTTTTAGATGTTGATGTTTTGGGCCAGTGCCACTATAAATGTATACTAAAACACGCACACATGCTCAAGCACGCACGCACGCACGCACGCACAGAGAGAGAGAGAGAGAGAGAGAGAGAGACAGGCACCTACGCACACATACATAAAAGAGTTTACATAGCTCAGTAAATTAAACGTCGCCTTATTACAGACTCTGGTAATAAATCTCATTTCGGCGAGAGATCGCAGAACATCCATGTTATTAATCGCCAATTGCCCACTGAGATCATTGCACAGGCTGTGACCTTTTACCTCCGACCTAACCCTTGCCATGGCCTACTCTTCGACCCCTGACCCCTAACCCCTCCAGATTTGGGTTATTAAAAATGAACTGCAGCCACGTTGCGGTACGGCGCCGAGAGAGAGAGAGGGAGAGAGAGAGAGCTAGAGAGAGAGAGAGAGAGAGAGAGAGAGACGAGAAAGCCTAAATCCTAAAACAGCCGAAACCTCTCGGAAAACGAAGATCAAAGCTCACCAAAGCGGAGCGGCGCTCACCGAAAGATAATTATCCGTCGTAGCGCTGGCCGCTTTAAACCCACAACGATGGCAGCCATTCTTCACCGGGCGCTACAAACGCTTATAGAGCCAGGTTTTATAATGGGTCTGTGGTAGCCGTTCTCACCCCTTTCCTCGACTGATCTATTGGCTTCTCTCACCGGATGAGAACACCCTCTGCTCGTTATTAATGATCGTGACGTAAACTGTCGAGGACGAGTTGACTTCGGATCGCCATTCAATCTACGATAATGGCGACATCTGACGGAGGTTGTTGTTGGGGTGTTTTTTTTTTTGGGGGGGGCCTTGATGTCTCCGCGGATGGTTACAACTTCATCTTGTTTGTGTTAAAAGGCGGCGCTAGAACAATCGATGTGTATGTGTATGTGTGTGGGGGGGGGCGGAAGCTGGCCCGTGGGGACTTTTAGCAGTGTGTGAAAAAGGCACTGACACGGCGAATTGCAACTCGTGAATGTAACATCTAGACGATTAGTCAGGATCTTTGTCAGAGGTGTTACTTTTAATGCCGAAACATGATGTGTATTCGTGCGTGTGTGTGCGCGCGCGCGTGTGTGTGTGCGCGTGTAAACAGTGTATCAAAAGATACTGACTCGACCAAACAAAACTCCAATTACATCTTCTAGGTGATTAATCGGGGTACTCACACCAAGGAAGAAACACTTTACTGTAGCACGTTAAAAACACCCCTCCACAACATCACTTTGATGGTTTGTTTTAACACATCTACAATATGATATAACACTCAATTTAAAACAACATTACGTGATGTTTGCAATAATGATTGATATCCATTTTTTATTGACATAATAAAATTAATTGTTTAATAACTGATTTGTTGGATCAGTCACAGACATTTTATTTGAATAATGAATGAATGAATAGGTGAGTTTATTAATTAATAATTAATCGCTTAATTAATCAATTACTTAATTAGTTAATTAGATAGTAATGCAATTAGTTAGTTAGTTAGTTTATTTATTTC